>BTHU01000013.1:72314773-72332273 GCA_036184795.1 Tokudaia tokunoshimensis
AAATATAACATCACTTGAGACACAGCCTGCTAGTCTTCCATCTGTGCCCAAGCGCAGGGCAGATCTGTGGTAATCTGGGTGCCAACTCTGCTGTGGGACATCTGCCCTGCAGAGTGATCTGCACTGAGAGGGAGCACAGTACCCTCTGACATCTTTGATCTGGCAACAGAGCAGTTGGGAACTCAAGGTGCAGGGATAACCGAGCATCATAACATCGCTTGGGACACAGCCAGCTGATGTGCTCCCTGTACCCAAGAGCTGGGCAGTTCTGTGGTCTTCTATGCGCCAGCTCTGCTGTGGGACATTTGCCCTGCAGAGGGACCCGCCCCGGGAGAGAGCACACCAGCCTCCCCTTAGCCACCTCTGCTCCGGGGATTGACTACACTGAGTTTCCCGGTACACAGGGATTTCCCAAGTATAACATCACTTGGGAAAAGGCACATCAGGACTCCAAAGTCACTCAGGAGGAGGGCAGCCCCTCAGCAATCGGTGCCAGGGGAAACCCAGTCAACCGGAGGGGGGGGCAGAAATAGCCTTGCAGGCTCACAGGAGGTCCAAGCAACAGCCAGTGACAGCAGGATCAACTAACACCAGAGTTAACCAAATGGCAAAAGGCAAACGTAGGAAGGTTACTAACAGAAATCGAGGCAATATGGCAACATCCGAACCCAACTCTCCGACAGCAGAAAGTCAAAGATACCCAATCACACCCGAAAGGCAAGATTTGGATTTAAAATCACTTCTCATAATGTTATTAGAGGATTTCAAGAAAGGCATAAATAAATCTCATAAAGAAATACAGGAGAACATGAATCAATGGGTAGAAGCCCTTACAAAGGAAGCACAAAAATTGATTAAAGAAATGCAGAAGAATGTGGGTCAACAGATGGAGGCGCATAAGGAGGCAACACAAAAATCGCTTAAAGAAATACAGAAGAACATGAATCAATGGGTAGATGCCCTTACAAAGGAAACACAAAAGTCACTTAAAGAAATGCAGGAGAGTATGGGTCAACAGAGGGAAGCCTATAAGGAGGAAACACAAAAATCGCTTAAAGAAATACAAAAGAACTTGGGTCAACAGGCAGAAGTCCTGAAAGAGGAAACACAAAAAATATCTTAAAGAAATACAGGAAAACACAAACAAACAAGTGAAGGAACTGAGCAAATTCATCCAGGATCTAAAAAAGGAAGTAGAAACAACTAAGAAATCACAAAGGGAGACAACTTTGGAGATAGAAAACCTTGGGGAGAAATCAGGAGACATAGATGCAAACATCAACAATAGAATACAAGAGATTGAAGAAAGAATCTCAGATGCTGAAGATACCATAGAAAGCATCAACTCAACAGTCAAAGAAAATGCAAAATGAAAAAAAACATGTAACCCAAAATATCCAGGAAATCCAGGACACAATGTGAAGATCAAACCTAAGGATTATAGGTATAGATGGGAGTGACGATTTGCAACTTAAAGGGCCAGTAAATATCTTCAACAAAATTATGGAGGAAAACTTCACTAACCTAAAGGGAGAGATGCCCATGAACATACAAGAAGCCTACAGAACTCTAAACAGACTGGACCAGAACAGAAATATATCCAGTCAAATAATAATAAAAACACCAAATGTACTAAACAAAGAAAGAATATTAAAAGTAGTAAGAGAAAAAGGCCAAGTAACATATAAAGGAAGACCTATCCGAATCACATCAGACTTCTCACCAGAGACTATGAAAGCTAGAAGATCCTGGGCAGATCTCATACAGACTCTAAGAGAACACAAATGCCAGCCCAGACTACTATACCCAGTGAAACTCTCAATCACCATAGATGTAGAGACCAAGACAGTCCAAGATAGAACCAAATTTATACAATATCTTTCCACAAATCCAGTCCTGCAAAGGATAATAGGTGGAAACTGCCAATACAAGGAGAGAAACTACATCCTGGAAAAAACGAGATAGTAACCTTCTTTCATCAATCCCAAAAGAAGATAAACACTCAAACACAAAGATAACATCAAGGCTAGCAGGTGGCAATAATCACTATTCCTTACTATCTCTTAATATCAATGGTCTCAATTACCCAATAAAAAGACATAGACTAGCAGACTGGATACGTAAACAGGATCAGGCATTTTGCTGCATGCAGGAAACGCAGCTCAGTGTCAAAAACAAACACTACCTCAGAGTAAAAGGCTGGAAAACATTCTTACAAGCAAATGGTCCCAGGAAATGAGTGGGAGTAACCATTCAAATATCAGATAAAATAGACTTTCAACCTAAAGTCATCAAAAAAGACACAGAAGGACATTACATACTGGTCAAAGGAAAAGTCCACCAAGAAGTAGTCTCAATTATGAACATCTATGCTCCAAATGCAAGAGCACACTCATTCATAAAAGAAACTTTACTAAAACTCAAAGCACACATCGCACCTCACACAATACTAGTGGGTGACTTCAACACCCCACTCTCTAAAATGGATCATTCAGGAAAGCAGAAACTAAACAGGGACACAGTGTAACTAATTGAACTAACAGATATATTTTGAACATTTCATCCTAAAGCAAAAGAATATACCTTCTTCTCAGCACCTCTTGGTACCTTCTCCAAAATCGACCATATAATTGGTCACAAAACAGACCTCAACAGATATAAGAAGATTGAACTAATCCCATGCCTCCTATCAGATCACTATGGAATAAGGGTGGTCCTCAATAACAACAAAAACAACAGAAAGCCCATATACACGTAGAAGCTGAACAATACCCTACTCAATGATAACTAGTTCAAGGAGGAAATAAAGAAAGAAATCAAAGACTTTTTAAAATTTAATGAAAATGAAGGCACAACATAACCTAATTTATGAGACACAATGAAAGTGGTGCTAAGAGGAAAATTCATAGGCCTGAGTGCCTCCAAAAAGAAATGGGAGAGAGCATACATGAGCAGCTTAATGGCACACATGAAAGCCCTGGAACAAAAAGAAGCAAATACACCCAAGAGGAGTAGAAAGCAGGAAATCACCAAACTCAGGGCATCAAAACTAGGAGTTGGTTCTTTGAGAAAATCAACAAGATAGATAAGCCCTTAGCCAGACTGGCCAGAGGGCACAGAGAAAGTACCGAAATTAACAAAATCAGAAATGAAAAGGGAAATAAAACAACAGAAACTGAGGAAATTCAAAAAATCATCAGATCCTACTACAAAAGCCTGTATTCAACACAACTAGAAAATCTGGAGGAAATGGACAATTTCCTAGACAGATACCAAATACCAAAATTAAATCAGGATCAAATAGACCATCTAAACCACCCTATAACCCCTGAAGAAATAGAAGTTGTCATTGGAAGTCTTCTAACCAAAAAAAGCACAGGTCCAGAAGGTTTTAGTGCAGAATTCTATCAGACCTTCAAAGAAGACCTAACACCAATACTCTTCAAACTGTTCCACAAAATAGAAACAGAAGGAACAGTACCCAACTCGTTCTATAAAGCCACAAGTACACTAATACCAAAATCACACAAAGATCCGACACAGAGAGAATCTCAGACCAATTTCTATTATGAATATTGATGCAAAAATACTCAATATAATTCTTGCTAACCGAATCAAAGAACACATCAAAATGATCATTTACCACGATCAAGTAGGCTTTATCCCAGGGATTCAGGTATGGTTCAATATGAAGAAATTCGTCAATGTAATCCACTACATAAATAATCCTAAAGAAAAAAACCACATGGTCATTTCATTAGATGCTGAGAAAGCATTTGACAAAATTCAGCATCCTTTCATGCTAAAAGTCTGAGAAAGATCAGGAATTCGAGGCCCATATCTAAACATAGTAAAAGCAATTTATAACAAACTGGTAGCCAACATCAAACCAAACGGAGAGAAACAAAGCAATCCCACTAAAATCAGTGACTAGACAAGGCTGCCTTCTCTCTCCATATCTTTTCAATATATTACTTGAAGTTCTAGCTAGAGCAATTAGACAACAAACAGAGGTCAAAGGGATACAAATTGGAAAGGAAGAAGTCAAGCTATCACTATTTGCAGACGATATGATAGTATACTTAAGCGACCCAAAGAACTCCACCAGAGAACTCCTACAGCTGATAAACAACTTCAGCAAAGTGCCCGGATATAAAATCAACTCAAGCAAATCTGGAGCCTTCCTATGCTCAAAGGATAAGCAAGCTGAGATAGAAATAAGAGAAATGATACCCTTCACAATAGCCACAAACAATGTAAAGTATCTTGGTGTGACTCTAACCAAACAAGTGAAAGATCTGTATGACAAGAACTTCAAGTCTCTGAAGAAAGATCAAAATCTCAACTCAATTCTTCATAGAGTTGGAAGGAGTATTTCTCCATTTCATCTGTAATAACAGAGAACCCAGGATAGCTAAAACTGTTCTCAACAGTAAAAGAACTTCTGAGGGAATCAGTATCCTGATCCTCAAGCTGTAATACAGAGCAATAGTGTTAAATACTGCATGGTATTGGTATAGTGACAGGCATGTAGAACAATGGAACAGAATTGAAGACCCAGAAATGAATCCACACTCCTATGGTCACTTGATCTTTGACAAAGGAGCTAAAACCATCCAGTGGAGAAAAGATAGCCTTTTCAACAAATGGTGCTGGTTCAACTGCAGGTCAGCATGCAGAGGAATGCAAACCCATGATTATCTCTTTGTACTAAGCTCAATTCCAAGTGGATCAAGGACCTCCACATAAAACCAGACACACTGAAACTAATAGAAAAGAAACTAGGAAAGAACCTTGAACATCTGGGCACAGGGGAAAATTTCCTGAATAGAACACCAATAGCTTATGCTTTAAGATCAAGAATTGACAAATGGGACCTCATAAAATTGCAACGTTTCTGTAAGGCAAAAGACAAAGCCGCAACCAACAAACTGGGAAAAGATCTTTACCAACCCTAAGTCCAACAGAGGACTAATATCCAGTATATACAAAGAACTCAAGAAATTAGACTCCAGAGAGCCAAATAACCCTATTAAAAATGGGGTACAGAGCTGAAAAAAAAGAGTTCTCACCTGAAGAATATCTAATGGCTGAGAAGCACCTAAAGAGATGTTCATCATCCTTAGTCATTAGGGAAATGCAAATCAAAACAACCCTGAGATTCCACCTCACACCAGTCAGAATGGCTAATATCAAAAACACAGGAGACAGCAGGTGTTGGCAAGGATGTGGAGAAAGAGGAACATTCCTCCACTACTGGTAGGATTGCAAGCTGGTACAACCACTCTGGAAAGCAGTCTGGCAGTTCCTCAGAAAACTGGGCATACAAAGAATTGATTTGTAATTTTGATGTGGATTACATTGAATCTGTAGATTACATTCTGCAGGATGGCCATTTTTACTATATTAATCCTGCTAATCCACAAGCATGGGAGATCTTTCCATCTTCTGAGATCTTTGTGGATTTCTTTCTTCAGAGGCTTGAAGTTCTTGTCATAAAGATCTTTCCCATGCTTGGTTAAAGTCACACCAAGGTATGTAATATTATTTATTACTAATGTGAAGAACGTCATTTACCTAGTTTCTTTCTCAGCTTGCTTATTGAGTAGAGGAACTCTACTGAGTTGCTTGAGTTAATGTTATTTCCGGCCACTTTGCTGAAGTTGTCTATCAGCTTTAGGAGTTCTCTGGTGGAATTTTTGGGGTTGCTTAAGTATGCAATCATATCATCTGCAAATACTGGTATTTTGACTTCTTCCTTTCTAATTTGTATATCTTTGACCTCCTTTTATTGTCTAATTTCTCTGACTAGGACGTCAAATACTATATTCAATAGATGGGAAGAGAGTCGGCAGCCTTATCAGGTCCCCGATTTCAGTGGGATTGCTTCAAGTTTCTCTCCATTTAGATTGATGTTGACTACTGGCTTACTGTATATTGGTATATTGCTTTCACTATGTTTAGGTCTTGGCCTTGAATTCCTGGTCTCTCCAAGACTTTTACCATGAAAGGATGCTGAATTTTGTCAAAAGATTTTTCAGCATCTAATGAAATGAACATGTGTTTTTTTTCCTTTGAGTTTGTTTATGTAGTCGATTACATTGACAGATTTCTGTATATTGAACCATCCCTGCATCCCTGTGTTGAAGCCTACTTCATCGTGGTTAATTACCATTTTGATTCATTCTTGGATTCGACTGGCCAAAATCTTGTTGAGTAGTTTTGCATAAATGTTCATAAGGGAAATTGGTCTGAATTTCTCTTTCCTCGTTTGGTCTTTGGTTGGTTTAAATATACTCGTTATTCATAAACTGTATTGGGTAGTGTTCCTTCTGTTTCTATTTTGTCAAATAGTTTGAAGAGTATAAGTATGAACTCTTTTTTTGATGATCTGATAGAATTCCCCACTAAATCCATCTGGCCCTGGGCCTTTTAGTTGTTGTTGTTGTTAGACTATTAACAACTGCTTCTATTTCCTCAGGACTTATGGGACTATTTAGGTTTATCTGATCATGTTTTAACTTTGGCACCTGGTATATATTGAGAATATTGTCCATTTTGTCCAGATTTTCAATTTTGTTGAGTATAAGCTCTTGTAGTAGGATCTGATGATTTTTTGAATTTCCACAGTTTCTGTTGTTATGTTTCCCTTTTCATTCCTGATTTTATTAATTTGGGTAGTGCCTTTGTGCCCTCTGGTTACTCTGGCTAAGGGTTTATCTATCTTGTTGATTTTCTCAAAAAACCAGCTCATGGTTTTGTTGATTCTTTGTATAGTTCTTTCTGTTTCTATTTGGTTGATTTCGGCCCTGAGTTCATTATTTCTTGCTGTCTACTCCTCTCAGTGCATTTGCTTCCTTTTGTTCTAGAGCTTTCAGGTATGTTGTCAAGCTGCTAGGATAAGCTCTCTCTATTTTCTTTTGCAGGCACTTAGAACTATGAGTTTTCCTCTTAGTACTGCTTTCATTGTGTCCCATAAGCTTTGGTACGATAAATCCTCATTTTCATTAAGTTCTAAAAGTCTTTAATTTCTTTATTTCTTCCTTGACCAAACTATCATTGAGTAGAGCATTGTTCAACATCCATTGTGTGTTTTCCATTGTTTTTGTTTGAATTTAATACCAGCCTTAGGCCGTGGTGATCTGATTGGGTGCATGGAATTATTTCTATATTCCTGTAACTATTGGGGCCTGTTTTGTGACCAATTATATGGTCAATTTTGGAGAAGGTACCGTGAGGTACTGAGAAGAAGTTATATTCTTTTGGTTTAGGATGGAACATTCTGTAAATATCTGTTAGATCCATTTAGTCCATAACTTTAGTTAGTTTCACTGTGTCTCTGTTTAGTTTCTGTTTCCATGATTTGTCCATTGCTGAGAGTGGGATGTTGAAGTCTCCCACTATTATTGTGTAGGGTACAACGTGTGCTTTGAGCTTTAGTAAAGTTTCTTTTAAGAATGTGGGGGCCCTTGCATTTGGAGCATAGATGTTCAGAATTGAGAGTTCATCTTGATAGACTTTTCCCTTGACTGGTATGAAGTATCCCTCCTTATCTTTTTTGACAACTTTTAGTTGAAAGTTGATTTTATCCAATATAAGAATGGCCATTTCCAGCTTGTTTCTTGGGACCATTTGCTTGGAAAATCGTTTTCCACCTTTTGACTCTGAGGTAGTGATTGTCTTTGTCACGGAAGTGGTTTTCTTGTATGCAGCAAAATGTTGGGTCCTGTTTATGTATCCAGTCTGTTAATCTATGTCTTTTTATTGGGGAATTGAGACCATTGATGTTAAGAAATATAAAGGAAAAGTGATTTTTACTTCCTGTTATTGTTATTGTTAATGGTGAAATTCTGTTTGTGTGACTATTTTCTTTTGGGATTGTAGAAAGATTACTTTATTGCTTTTTCTAGGGTATAGTTTCCCTCCTTGTGTTGGTTTTCCACCCATTATACTTTGTAGAGCTGGATTTGTGGAAAGATATTGTGCAAATTTGGTTTTGTCATGGAATATCTTGTTTTCTCTGCCTATGGTAATTGAGAGTTTTGTTGGCTATAGTAGCCTGTGCTGACATTTATATTCCCTTAGGGTTTGTATGACATTTGCCCAGGATCTTCTAGCTTTCACAGTTTCTGTTGAGAAGTCTGGTGGAATTCTGATAGATCTGCCTTTATATGTTATGTGACCTTTTACCTTTACTGCTTTTAATATTCTTTCTTTGTTTACTACATTTGGTGTTTTGATTATTATGTGCAAGGAGGATTTTCTGGTCTTGTCCAGTCTGTTTGGAGTTCTGTAGGCTTCTTATATGTTCATGGACATCTCTTTCCTTAGGCTAGGGAAGTTTTCTTCTATAATTTTGTTGAAAATATTTACTTGCCTTTTAAGTTGTAAATCTTCATTCTCTTCTATACCAATAATCCTTAGGTTTTGTCTTCTCATTGTGTCATGGATTTCCTGGATGTTTTGGGTTACATGCTTTTTGCATTTTCACTTTTCTAACTGTTGAGTCAATATTTTCTATGGTACCTTCAGCACCTGAGATTCTTTCTTCTATCCCTTGTATTCTGTTTTTGATGCTTGCATCTATGACTCCTGAATTCTTTCCAAGGTTTTCTATCTACAGAATTATCTCAGTTTGAGATTTCTTTATTGTTTCTACTTCCATTTTTAGATTCTGGATGGTTTTCTCAGTACATTCATGTGTTTGTGTTTTCCTGAAATTCTTTAAGGGATTTTTGTGTTTCCTCTTTAAGGATTTCAACCTATTGACCCATGTTCTCCAATATTTCTTTAAGGGAGTTATTTATGTCCTTCTTCAAGTCCTCTATCAGCATCATGAGATTTAATTTTAAATCCAGCTCTTGCTTTTCTGGAGTGTTGGGGTATCCAGGATTTGCTGTTGTGGAAGAACTGGGTTCAGATGGTGCCGTGTTGCCTTGGTTTCTGTTGGTAAAGTTCTTGTGTTTGCCTTTTGCCATCTGGTTATCTCTGGTGTTAGCTGGTCTTGGTGTCTCTGACTGTGGCTTATCTGTCCTGCTAGCTTGTGTATCTGTACTGCTGGGATTCCTTTTCTCTCTGTATACACAGGTTTTTAGGTACTCCTGGGAGACCAACTCTCCTGTGCTTCTAGACCTCTCCACACTCCAAATGTGTAAAGAGCCATATTGGTGTGTCTTGTCACCTGGCAGAAACTTGTTCTCCCAGCCTGTGAGCTGAAATTCCTGTGCTAGTCATATTCCTGCTCCACCTAGGGTAGAGTATTGTTCCTCCAGGTCTATGAATTCCTAAAATAAGCAGCTGACCCACCCAGCTGCCTGCATCCTTCTGAATAACACCTCAGTCTCCTACAGAGCAGCAGACCCTGTGGAACCTGAAAAATGGAGTTGAAGCCCCACTGAGCTGACTCGCAACTCTGGGAGAAGGATCTTTCCCCCAAAGCTTAAATTGTCATTTTTCCCCAAGTAAAAGTCAGATTTTGAACAGCTATGTTGTCTTGATTCATGTGTTTTTTCCTCATCACCCTGTTTTATCTCCCCAGCTCTCCATTCAGAGGACCGATGACCCTATTGTGTGTAACTCCCAGGAGGTTATACAAATGCCCTGCGTGTGGCTGGTTCTCAAATGCCATGAGTGACGCTGGTTCTCTACAATGTGTCAGGAGATGGTGTCTTCACTATGGCAGACCTGGCAGCAGAAAGAGCATTGGTGACAGCAGAAGGGGCAGAAAGAACGGAAGGGGAGTGGTATTTTGGAGGGCAGGGATTTTGGTGGTTGTTGGTTAGCAAGTCCCACTGGACCCCCAGCAGCAGTTCTGGGTCTCCAGAGATGGGAGGGGGTTCTTACTGAGGCAATTTATTTTTATTTTTAATATGTTTTAAGACAGAAATCTGACTGTAGCCTTGTCTGGCCTCCCACCCCAGATATATCATCTCCCAAATCCTTGGTACTCTTCTGATACAACATGTAACAAGAGCATGTATGTTTAAGCCTGTCTCATTGCATTGGGTTCTTTTAGTGTTGGAGAAGGAAGAGAAAGGAACAAGCATTCTTTGTAAGAGAAGGACAGAGGTAGCAAGGGTTGGAAGAAGAGAGAGTCATGAGATAGTCTTAGGACTTACCAATGCCATGAAACTCTCAAACAAATGATAATTAGAGGCCATATTCCTCATGGCAGTCAACATCATTTTCTCTCCCTTTCCCTAGGGTGGTAGAGTCTCTACAAATTCTTACTAGTCTCTGAAACTGACTGTAAATATTCGGTGGATATATATATATATATATATATATATATATATATATATATATATATCAGCATCATGAGATGTAATTTTAAATCCAGCTCTTGCTTTTCTGGAGTGTTGGAGTATCCAGGATTTGCTGTTGTGGAAGAACTGGGTTCAGATGGTGCCGTGTTGCCTTGGTTTCTGTTGGTAATGTTCTTATCTTTGCCTAGACACTCCTGGGAGACCAGCTCTCTGTTGCTCCTAGACTTCTCCACACTCCAAATGTGTAAAGAGCCATATTGGGGTGTCTTGTTAGGAATATGACTAGCATAGGAATTTCAGCTCACAGGCTGGGAGAGCAAGTTTCTGCCAGGCGACAAGACACCCCAATATGGCTCTTTACACACACACACGTATATGAGTGTGTGTGTGTGTGTGTGTGTGTGTGTGTGTGTGTGTGTGGTGCATGTGTGTTTCAAATCAAACAACAGTTACAGAGATTTATTTCAGACAGTCTTTGACATTTACTAGTGCGGTCATTTTTCAATTCCACAATCCATAGCTCTCACACCAAAAGAAAAAAGGAGATAGTTTATTTTGGAGCCAAATATGATTTGCCAGTGACCCAAAAGCAACTTTAGGTTCTCTGAATTCCACTTTACAACAAAGTAGAGATTTTAGAAAATTTTCACAAAAAAAAACAGAACAAAAGGGGTTATAAATCAACACATTCTAGAAATACATTTTTGGAATATATCAGATATTTGAAAAAATGATGTATCGTCAAATATATCAGGTATATGAGACACAGAAAAGCAGGGAAATCTCATCTATAGGGTTTCAGATGCTATATGGTATTCTTGGCTTTTTGGTTGGTGAGAGTTAGGGGTTAGTGTAATTCCACTGAATTTACCTAATAATCACAGGGATGTCACACAAGAAAAGTGGTGATGCATACTTGTTAAATGGGCAAATATGGGCAAGATAATTTGACTCTGGACTTGCAACATTCCAAACTCTCTATGAGCTTGAAGTTTTCATCAGTTAATTAGCTTTGAAAACGGTTCAACAGAAAACCCTGTGGCTTCCAGTAACTTTAATGAATATATTCTGCTTTGTAATAAAGGGATAAATAATCAGTAATGATTATTTTGAACTAAAGAGTATATTTATTTTCATAAAAACATGTTAATAGTAATAGCTACTTACTACAGATGGTATGCTAAGTACTTTTGAATGAACCATATCTTTTGACTCCCCCCAAGTAACTACACAAAGAAATCATCCTTGCTCTATATGAAAGATTCATTCAGTAGTCACTCAATTATTTATTAAACCTCTTCCAACTTCCTGGCAATAGTCTGTGTTGAGATATTGCAGCTTACAGGATAGACAAAAGTCCTTGGGGTGGGAACCTATTTATATAATAATCTAGTATGATAAGCCATAAATAAGTAAGGAGAATACATAGTATATTACTTTTGTTTTAGATAACACTAAATATTATATATTAAAACTAAGCAGAAGTAAAGCATCAGGCCTGGCTAAGATTTTCAATTCCAAACTTATTTATTTGGAGACAGATTCATTTGTTTTGTTGTAAGACAGGATACAGATATATAGGCCACCCTAGCCTCAGATTCACACTGCTCTTGCCTCAGTCTCTGGCATGCTGTAATTATAGGCATGTGCCTCCATTCTTGACTATAAGGCTGTTTGTTATGTAGCAATTTCCTCTCAGATAAAATGTTCCCTCTTAAAGGGAAGCTTGTTAAGGCACAGGATGTTCCAATAGGAGGTGAAACTCCTTCCTGCTTGATGTTCATTTATATCAATAAATAACTCAAAGACTTCAGGGAGTTCCAGAAACTGTTCAGATTCACTAGCTCTCCCACTGCCCTCAAGTCTATGTAAAAAGTAGGACTGCTGAGAGATACTCTCAGAAAATCCTTGTCACATAGAAAAGGCTCAGACTAGTTTATCTAGGACACTTTGATCTATTAAAGAGTCTGAAGGCTATATAGTATGTTCTGCTTTTCCAACATTTATGAGCTTTCACCCATGCTGGGGTGGGTTTCAATGATACAGCTGACTCAGGTTCATATACCAAGCCAAACACTTCGATAGACTATCTCTTTTGACCAAGAACTGTGTGTTCTTTTGTGTGTGTTCCCTCATTCCACAGTAGGTGGATGGAAGTCAGAGAACAACCCCAAGTGTTAGTACTTACCTTACATCTTGTTTAAGACACCAACTCTCTTTTGTTGCTTACCACTGTGTATGCCAAACCCACAGGCACACGAGCATCCAAGAAGTCTGCTTTTTTTTACCTCCCCTCTCATCATAGGATTCTTGGGATTGTAGACATGAGTCCATGACTGACATGAGTTCTAAGGATCAAACTCAGGTCTTCAGGGCCACGTGGCAAGCATTTTTCCCATTGAGCTCTCTCCTCACCACAAGAACTGGAATTTTAAAGACCATGAAATAATGCATATTCAGAATCCCATAGCTAGATAGAAAGAGCATAAATTCAGTCATTCACCCTCAACTTATGATGGGGTCACATTCAGGCCTTACCATCAGCTAGTAATTCACATACTGCATTTAACATCCTGGTTGTCCAGTTTAGTGACTGCACACTGTGGGTAACTGGGTGTCTCCTGTGATCTTGTGGCTCACTGTGAGCAGCAGATCCTTGATTCTGATCAGAGTGATTATATTATAGCCACTGGATATGGACAACCCAGGAAAAGAAAATATTCAAAGCTCAAATCATAGTTTATATTGTGTGTACATTGTCTTTCCAGTATCTTAATATATGGGACCAAAGCGAGTGAAAACTTATCTGCAAAGACTTTGTTAAAGTTTTAGTTAACTCTTTATTACCAGAGAGAGATGGCATACATTATTGTTGATAAAAGAGTGATTTGGGAGTTTGGATAGATAGCTCAGTTAGTAAAGTGCTTGCTTTGCACATACAAAGACCTTCTGAGACCAATCTCTAGAATTTAACATTTAAAAAAGTCAGTGTAGTGTTTCTAAGCCTGGTTATACCCAGTTTGCAAGACTCCCAAGAGACCAGCAGAGACCATAACTCTGATGCAAGCACATGAGAGTCTATTTATTTGAGGCCGAACTTGGGGCACAACTCTCCCTACACAACAGGTTAGGAATGTGATGCTTGGATCTAGGGACTTAGGGTTTATATAGGGAAAATGCACAATCTGGGGCTCTGAGCTTTGGCATTACATGATTGGGTAAATGGGGAAAGGAATTCTATTCTTCAAATTCTATCCTTCAAACCAATATAAAACAGTTGCTCTGACAGCAAGGAGGGACCATACATCTGGAAAAGGGTCTCTTTGACCTGGGAAGGAATAACTCTTTATGTTTTCAGTGACAAGTTCATTCTTTCCAGTTGCTGCAAGCTGGTGACAGTTATTATGTCTCTTTTTGACTGCTGGAAATGCTTGGTTGTCTCTTTTCCATAGCTTAAGGGTGGAGGCATTATCACTCTAAGAACATTAATTTTCTGCTTTCTCTGAGGACAGGAGACAGCTACATTGGAGCAGGGGGGCAATGCTTACTGCTAAACCTGGCACTAGGGCCTGTGCCATAGAGGAGTTCTCCTACTTTTTGTCTTAATAGCCTAATCCTGGGAGGTAGAAACTGGCAAATCCTTTACGCTCATCAGGAATCCAACCTAGCCTACTTGATGAGTTACAGGTCAATGAAAGTTTCTGTTAGGAGTGGGGAGATGGCTTATAAGGTATGGTGCTTTGAATAAGGATGGCCTCAATAAAGAATGGCCTTCATAAGCTCATAGGATTGAACATGTAGTCATTATGGAGTGGTACTACTAGAATGTGTGACATTTCTGGATTATGGCCTTGTAGTAGAAAGCATGTCATTGAAGGTGGGCTTTGGGATTTTGAGTGCTGAAGCCATGCCTAGTGGTTTTCTCTCTTCCTGCTGCCTGCTGATATGCATTTACGGCTCTCAACTACATTTCTATAACCATGTCTGCTTGCCTGTTGCCATGTTTGCTATGGTGATAATAGACTAAACCTTTGAAACTGAAAGCCAGCCCTCATTAAGTATTTTAAGTATTATAAAAGTTGTTGTTCATGATGTCTCTTCACTGAAATAGAATGGCACTAGGTAAACTGCTTGCCATGAAAGTATGATGATTATAGTAAGTGTACTGTGAGTCACTAACATTAGACAGACAGACAGACAGCATCCCAGGGGCTGTAGAAAGGTTCAGGCTCCAATACCATAGATAGACAGGTAATATGGAGGTGCCTCTTATGAGCCTCAGACTCCTGCTGCCATATCCTTCCTGCCATGATGGAATTCCATTCAAACTGTGAACCATAATAAATATTCCCTTTTCTCAGTTGCCTTGGTCACATATTTTATTGGAACAAGAAAGAAAGTCACTAATGTACAGAGTTAATGATGGCAAATCTACACAATGCAAGGTCTTGAGCCTGTTCTTCCACTAAGCACAG
Organism: Tokudaia tokunoshimensis; assembly: GCA_036184795.1. Lineage (NCBI taxonomy): Eukaryota > Metazoa > Chordata > Mammalia > Rodentia > Muridae > Tokudaia > Tokudaia tokunoshimensis. The sequence continues at coordinate 72,329,514 of BTHU01000013.1, forward strand.
CTGTATTTAGCTTCTTAGAAACATAGCAAAGGTCTTAGGTCAAAGGTAATTAAAAAAAGAATAAAATTCTACAATGCTGCCCACCTAAGCTAAATTCTGAAGACCAGCTGCAGAGCCTACCAATAGGAATATGAATGAGCACTCTCACAAGAAATATTGCTAGTATATGCTGCAGAACCCAGATTGTTGTGAGGTGGAAGATGCTGATAATTCTTAGAAGTGTACTTTCATCAGACTTATATCATGAGTGAGGCAGGAGAATAGAACTGAGAGATAGAACTATCAACATTAGCATTGAAAGAAACCAATAACAGAGAAGACTGGAAACCTCAAAATCAAGACTTTACGAGATAGACAGAAAATAGTACTGAGCTCCCACTTCACAGAGAGTTGTTGCCTTGGCGAATAAAAAGGAAAAACTATAAAACATGATTCATATTAATATTGGTCCTCCACATATACATTTGCATATATACCTGTGCATTAAAAATATACATGCACACTACAGCCCACTCCCCAGAAAAAAATTAAAAGAGAAAAAACAAAGCAGTTTAACATATACAAAGGCTAGTACTTCAAGGTCATCTCACAGCACCAGGCGACTCAGAAAGGAAGGTGCATAGGCCCCATGTTTTCCCCTGATGCCTTCCCTTCTTAACATTAATATAATAATTATCAGGTCCAATTACACAATATACTACAGTGATTTACAACTCTCTGCAACCAGCACTGAATCAAACTGTCACCATAGATGTAAGTCTGCATAAAGTTTTAATTATGAGTATCATAATATGTTCAGAACATATGGAGAAAAATGGATTATGATTCTCTGATGTGCTGAAAATTCCTATGGAGCAACCCTCCTCCCTCCTGTAACCTGAAGGCAAAGCAACAAAGGCAAAATGAAAATGATGGAATTTGAACAAAGTTCTTGTTCCCTTTAGAAGTGAGATCAGAACTAGAGTAGTAGGCATGGGTAAAGGGATGCTGCAAGGAAGGCTGTCAGCAGGCTATGGATTATGATCAGGGGAGACACAGCTAATGGCTTTGTCACAGAAACACACTTCTGAAGATTGGGGTCAAGGTAGGAAGGAGCCTGGGAAATGCTATGCTTGTGTAATATCTTGTGTGTGTGCATCTGTCTGTATCTGTGTTTGTGTGTGTATGTATTTGTATGTTTGTGTGTCTTTTAATGTGTGTATTTGTATATTTATCTGTGCTTGTGTTTCTGTTTATTTCATTTGAATGTGTGTATTTGTGTTTGTATGTTTGCATGTTTGTGCATTTATGTGCATATGTATTTGTTTTTGTGTTTATATGGGTGTCTGTGTGTGTGTGTGTGATGTTCATGTAGCTGCAGCAATCCGATTTATATTCTTTCAGAGACAATTTCTCGCTGGCCTGGACCTTATCGAGTAGGCTAGACTGAGTGCCTGATCAGTGAACCCAGGAATCTGACAGTCTCTGCCTCCTCAGCACTGATAATACAAGGGCTTATAACCATGTATGAAAGTTTCTGAAGAATGAGCATACAAGGTTCTGTTGAGGAGTACCAGCTCACTGTGGGAAGGAGAACTTACCCATGCATAGTTTTTTTTTAATAGAATTCTGGGATTTGAACGCAGGTCCCCATATTTTTATGGCAAGCACTTTACTGGTTGGGTTATCTCGCTGGCCCTTAGCACCTATTTAACAGTGCTTGTATAAGAAAACATCCCAAATCAATCAATGATCTAGCTTTTCTTCATAGAATTTTCTTGTTCAGTCAACATTCCGTGACAGCATCCACCAAGCAAGATCTTCAGTGATATTTTTATGTGTGTGCTCTTTACTTAGTTTCTTTCTCCATTTTCTTATGATCTTTCTACAGATAGTGACCATAAGCCAAATGGTTACTGTCTATGAGAGAATGCTAGGTGTGAGCATATGAGTCAGCAGGCAGAATTCGACAATGTATAACATGCCCTGGACTGGGCAAGAGGGTTTTGGAAGGCTGATATGAATTTGAAAGGTGGTAGAGAGCTCAAAGAGCATACGGCAAGCAAGAAGTAGAGACAGTGAGGTTTGGTTTAGGTCCAGTGGTGCTGATCTGATGGCTGTACCTTGAGAGCCAAAATGTTCTTTGGGGACTATATAGATAACTCAGTGAGCAAAATTCTTGCTTCATTAGGACCTAAAAGCTTATAAAAAGTTGGGTGTCATGGTGTATGTCTGCCAGCACTGAGGAGGTAGAGATAGAGGAAGCCTGAGGTAGAGATAGAGGAAGCCTGAAGTTCACTCCCCTTGAGGCTGAAGTAGTGAGCTCCACATTCACTGAGTAACCATTTATCAAAAAAAAAAAAAAAGAAAGTGTTGCACAAATTTATAACCCCTATAAGTCCATATAAAAGCAAACAATGCAACAATCCAGTTATTATATTTATAAACCATATGTCTAGATTGGGTAGATCTATCACTATACTAATTTTCCAGCTATGAGACACTTTGCTGCTTACAGTTTCTCCTGGCCATGTGGTTCTTCTCCATCTTTGCTTTCTCCTTCCCTTCGATCCTCTCTCCTTCTTCTCCTACCTGCCCCACTCTCAAAAACCTCCCATAATACCTTTTCCCTCCACTGTCCAATCACAGGCTCTAGTCTTCATTTGACCAATTAAAATGGGGAAAATGTTCACATGAGAGCAACTGGTACATGACTGAATGCTCATTGGAGGCTACTCCTCTTGAGGAAGGAGAATTAATATAAGAATACAAATAGCATTA
>BTHU01000013.1:72334773-72357273 GCA_036184795.1 Tokudaia tokunoshimensis
ATCTGTCTATCTGAGTTTAATCTCTGAGACTCACAATAAATGGAGAGAACCAACTCCTGCATATTGTCCTCTTATCTCAGTATGTGTTCTATGTTCATGACCTCCCCTTTCCAAAGGCCACTTAGACAGGTGTGCATGAGCACACACACACACACACACACACACACACACACACACACACACACACACACTGAGTAAATAAATAAATGTAATAAAAATAAAAGTATACTAGTCTGGAAATTTGGAATGTCACTTTTCTAGCATAGTTTAAAACATGCAAACATGTACAATATTGCCCTAATGTTCACAGAAAAAGCACTTACACCTAGTGGTATATTTAGCATGTCATATGTCAGAGTTGTAATTTATGTCCCTAATATGTAGACAGAAAATGTGTTGGGTATGAAGGGTGATTTTTTTTGTATGGTATTGATATAAGGTAGAAATTTAACAGCAAATTGAAGAGATTAAACATTACTAATGAATTAAAACTAAAGAATACAAACCAGGAAAATGGAATTACATATTTAAATTATCACACTAGCAAATATTATATGATAAAAGGTTTTGAGATTTCTTATGTTTTTTGAATGCTTATATAAACTAAAGAGAGTTTATATAAACTAAAGGGAGTTTATATAAACTAAAGAGAGTTTATATAAACTAAAGAGAGTTTATATAAACTTATGTTTATATATACTAATACTTATATATTATGTATATTATATATATACTAATAGTTTATATAAACTATTTATATATAATGTTTATATATATAAACTAATGTTTATATAAACTAAGAGATAATTTTGCTTGTGCTAAAACATTAAGAAAAAAATGATCTTTGAGCTGGAGAGGGGGCTCAGTGGTTAAGGGTGCTTGCTGGTCTTGCAGAGGAACAGAGTTCAAATCCCAGAACCAAGTCCATCTCACAATCATTTGCAATTTCAAATCCACAGGTTCCACTGCCCTCTTCTGGCATCCAAGAGTATGTGCACTAATGTGAACAAAGATGGGCACATATTCATAAGTATCATAAAATAGTGATCTTTAAAAAGAACTCAAGTTCTTTCACCCACCAATCAAACGTTTAAAATTTTATTAAGAAATGCATGTCCTCACTATGACTGCTGTAACCAACATAGAGCAAAATTTATAATAAATGTGTAAAAAATTTATAATAATTGGTCATCAGAGTCCAGGAACTGGTGATAGGACATGAGCAGACTATTCAGAAAGAACCTATTTATATGAAGATCTGGAAGATAAAATATGGCATCATAACTCTAAATACTTAAAAACTGATGACATATAGTTGTTAGAGAAACTGTCAAACCTCACATTTAAGGACTGCAAGCTGACAGAGCTTGAAAGATGGCTCAGAAGTTAAGAGTGCTTGCTGATCTTGCAGAGGAACAGAGTTAGGTTCCCAGCAGCCAAACTGGGCAGCTCACAACTGTCTGTAACCTCAGCACAGGGGATGTGATGCTCTCTTCTAGACTCTATGATCACCTTCACTCAAGAGAACACACCCAACACACACATGCATACACATACAAAATTAAAAATAAGGCACTAAAATGTATTTATTTAAAAATGAGAAACACTTAAAAATAATTGTGAGTTGAGTTGAAATGTAAATTTTCACATCTATTTAATTTTTTTATTTTTTTATTTTAGTATTAGACAGTTTTTGCTTTAAAAGATTTATTATGTGGGGTCAGTATTAGTCAGATAGAAGATACCAGTCTGTATTACAGTTTTACATTAAAAAAAACCTACCATAATAAACTTTCTTTTTTGAGTTAGGGTCTCTCATTGATCTGGAATTTACCAAGCAGATTAGGATGGCTATCTAGTGAATCCATGGGATCCTTCTGTATCTTCTTCCCCAGTACTTGCATCACACACATGCATTACCACCATGGTCAGCTTTTGTATGCAGGTCATGGGAAATGAGCAAGTACTCTCTACACTGACCTACCTCCACACCCCATATAAATATTTAGAAACTCAATTGTATTTAGTATTATACATCTGATAGTCTACAACTCTCAGAAATGGAAAATTACAGAGAAATGAAAACTTGGGTAGTCTTTCGTTAAGCCCTTGCTTTGGAGCACCCCAGATTCTCCATTTGGATCTTTAGAACCGACTCCTCTTCGTCAATGCAGCAGGAAGCCTCTGTAATAGAGAAACAGAGCACCTTGCATTACCAGTTAGCTAATCCAGAAGAATGCATAGGGATGTCATCAAGAGAACACAGGGGTTTTTTCCAGCTTCCGGCTATTATAAATAAGACTGCTATGAACATAGAGGAATGGATACAGAAAATGTGGTACATTTACACAATGGAGTACTACTCAACTATTAAAAACAATGAAGTCATGAAATTCTTAGGCAAATGGATGGAGCTAGAAACTGTTATCCTGAGTGAGGTAACACAATCATAAAAGAATACACATGGTTTACAATTGCTGATAAGTAGATATTAGTCCAAAAGCTCGGAATACCCAAGATACAACTCATAGATCACATGAAGCTCAAGACAAAGAAAGACCAAAGTGTGGTTACTTTGATCCTTATTGGAAAGTGGATCAAAACACCCATGGTTGACAGTCAAACAATAGAATGAGAATAGGGTCCCCAATGGAGCAGCTAGAGAGAGGATCCAAGGAACTGAAGAGGTTTGCAGCTCCACAGGAGGAGCAACAATATGTACCAACCAGTTCCTCCAGAGCTCCCAGGAACTAAACCACCAACCAAAGAGTGCACATGGAGGGCCCCACAGCTCCAGCTACATATGCAGAAGATGACCATTTCAGACGTCAATGAGAGGAGAAGCCATTGGTCTTGTGAAGGTTCAATTCCCCAGAATAGGAGAACGTAAATCAGGAAATTGGTGGGGGAGGTTGAGCAGAGGAAGGGGGGATGAGATAGGGGGGTGTTTGGTGGGGTAACATGGAAAAGGGTTAACATTGAAATGTAAATAAAGCAAATATCTAATAAAAAAAGAAAAAGGAAAAAAAGAGAATACAATATAGTAGTTTTCACCACTATAGTGAAAACTAATTTGCTATGAAAATGACCATTGTGTCACAAAATCCTAGAGAATAATTGACTAAGTCAGTTATTTTCTCCTGTATCTCATAATGACTATTGGTTTGAAAATATGCTACCTGTTAGGATTAGAAAGATGGCTCACAGGTAAAGATGCCTGCCAGCAAGCCTGATGATTTTTATTGTAGAAGGAGAGAGCTGGCTCCAGCAAATGATCCTCTTACTCCACATGGACATAGTGGCATACAAGTGCTACATATACATACATACATACATACATACATACATACATACACAGAAAAAGAGAGAGAGAGAAAGAGAGAGAGAATAAAAATATTACAAAGATGAGAGTAAAAGCATGTCATGTGTGTATCAATCATATAGAAAACATCTATGAAAATTAAATTGAATAGAGCCATATGGTGACATGTCATAATGATACATATCAATTTGTAAAAATAAATAAACCATAGATTCTTATAAAGAAACAAATGAACAAGGTGACATTTTGTCATATGGTAATACATCTACCATCCCCAAAAGAACTTGCCTTGACAAGAACACCATCATCTAAGCCACCGTGCTCTGTATTTAATAACCAGTATCATGACTGTGTAGTTAGAAGGCTCTTTTGCGTTCCTGTACACATATATTGCTTTTGTTATATCAGTATGCACACCACATGGGTGAAATGCTGTCAGAGTCCAGAGAAGGCATCAGATCTCCAGGAACTGAAGGTAGAAATTATTGTAAACTGAGCAATGCAGTTGTTGGAAGTGGAACTCAGGTTCTCTACAGAATCAACAAGTGCTCTTAGCTCCTAAGCCATCTTTCTAGCCTCTGTGTACATTTTTAGAAGCCATCTTCCTGTGAGAAACAAACAATTGAATCTGTGCTTCTTGCTATCTGAGTGCCTGTGCTTTGTCTATTTTAAATGCAAATTCCTCAATGAAAAGAGCAATATATTATCCACAATCTTAGCACATTATGTCCCTTGATGGATGATTATTAGATTGTATAATAAAAAGCACATTCTACTAGAGGGGAAAAGTATTTGTAGTTTTTTGCACAGGAATACGGGAGCTACTTCTCTGGTTTATAATGAAAGAGTAGTTTTAAGACTATCAAAAGCAAATAGGGTATATCGCTATAAAATACAGGGCCATTTTTTTTTACAAGTGGAAACTAGCTTGCTTAAAGGCATAGCAACAAAGATGGAGACAGTGTGACAATGGGGAGTTGTCAAACATTTCTTCCAGTATAATGACCATTTAGGGAAATGGAGCATAGAAATACATTTGAAGGGCCATGGATTTGGGTGGTGTTACATTTTGAATGTGAAATATACCCCACATAGACTCAAGTATTAGAGTAGTTGGTGCCCAACAGATAGCAATGTTGTGTATGTAATCTTAACACAACCTAGGACTTGGAAAGAGAGTCTTAACAAGGAATTTGTTTATACTGGATTGGACTATGGGCATGTCTCTGGAGGAGTGTCTTAATTAATTGATATGGGAAGACCCAGCCAACAGTGGGTGGTACATTCTGTAGATAGAGAATTCTAAACTACATGACAGGAGAAATCAGCAAATGAGCATGCATTCATTTTTCCATTTCTTTGCTCCTGGCTGTTGATATGATATTACTGACTGCTTCATCTCCCTGCCTTGACTTCTCTGTCTTGATAGACTATAACCTGGAATTGTAAGTGAATCAGACACCTTCCCCAAATTTCCTTTTGTCCCATTATCACACAAAGTGTGAAACTAAAAGAGATTGCCAAGATCTACCATAGACTTGACTACAGGGTAACCTCATCAGACTCTTTCCAGCTGATTCTTTGTTGTGTTGAGTAGACATTTAAAACCAACCATTAGGCAAGCCTTGAAAATGTTAACATTACATAGTGGTAGTTCATTGTGATATCAGCACAACCTTTAATTTGGTGGCTTGAATATTTTAGAGAGGGGGGAGAGAGAAGGAGAGAGGGAGAGAAAGAGAGAAAGAGAAAGAGAGAGAGAGAGAGAGAGAGAGAGGCAAACAGAAACTAAACCACTAAGTAGGCTATAATGATCTTAAAACCTTGATGTATCATAACCCCCAAATAGAAGTTGATGAGAGAAAATAGGATATATTGTTACCACCAAGTTCAAAGAGTCCTATAAAAGGGATGGTCAACTTGATTGGATCTGGAATCAACTAAGAGACATACTTCTAGGTGAGTTTGTGAGGAGGTTTCACTGAAAGATTAACTGAGAAGGAAGCCCTCTCCTTCTGTTTCTTATGTCAGGACTCAAATATAAGAAAGTCTCAGGAATAAGCTCTTACTTTGTGGAAAGCTGATGCTTTCTGCCTTTTGTCTCACACTTTTCTTTGAGATTGAGACATTCTATCAGAGAATCTCCTAAAGCAAGAAGGTAAACAACTCAAAATAGTTTCAGAAAGTCTCTGAAACTGAATAGATTCATCAGACCCCTCCCTCCTAGAGTAAATAAACCAAGCTGCTGGGAATCCCTCTCAGACAAGCTAAGCAGCAAAGAAGACTCTAAGACCAGACCAGCTTCCCAGAAGTAGCAGAGATCAGCTGAGGTGTTTGAGAGAGGTTAGGTCATCTAGAAAGGACATTCTCCAACCTGTTGAGCTACCTGCAGACTGTGCAATGTACTCCACATGTGAACTGTTACCACCCATCCTGGAGTGGGTCTTGATAATGTATTTGTTATTAAGTCATTTCTGGTCCTGTAAGTAATCCCTCACCCATACTCCTGTAAGTACCTCTGATAAAACTCATTGGTTCACCAAATTGGCCTTGGTGATATTTGTACTTGGATCTGTTGTAGAATCCCTATCTGGGGTAAGTAGATGTGTGTGCTGCATTCTCCCAGGAGAAGTTTTAATACACAGCACTGCTCACCTTTGCTTCTTCCTGGTAAGCACATCTATTCCATCAATGCTACTGCTGCTGCCAGCCTTTTACAGACACCAGAAACCAGTCTTCTTGGTCTTCCAATATAAATGGGAGAACAATGACCCCATGGAATCTTCCAGGTCTTCAACACCAGGTTAGAACTACTGGGCTGTCAGGTCTCAGGGGCTAAGTAGCTTTCAGGTCCTCTTAGGACCTGGATGGCCTCTGTTGGATTACCCAGACAATACAATGTAGGGAAATGTAATACATTCCCTTTTCAGATAGATACTCATTCAGAATTCTATTCCCCTTTCATGAACCCTGACTTCTACAGATCATGTACTATATTGGTGTTCTTGTGACAAACAGCTAACCAAACAACTTAACATAAAGTAATTCATACTTTATCTCAGAAGTTTCTGTCAGAAATTCATGGCTCAACCAACTGAAGTAGAATTTCCAGTAATGGGAGTATTTGGAAGAAGTTGTTTACCTTATGTTGAACAGAAAGCATAGAAAGATTCTATAGGAACAGCAACCAGGTGAAACCTTCAAATGCATACACCCAGTGATCTATATTCTCCAAGTAGGTCCCACCTCCTGAAGTTTTCAGTTTCCCAAATAATGCTGCCTATGAAGACAAGGCATTAAAAACATAAACATGCCCAGATCATTTGCATTACATAATAAGGTATCTTTACTAATCTAGTATAGTCCAACCAAAATCAATGTTTTCATATAGATGGCCATATGTTACCTGCTTTATATTCATTAATTTAATACAAATTTGCAGAATCCTTGAGTGCTAAAGATGATCCATTTTGTAAAGAGAAGAAACTAAACTGAAGGGTAGTGCAGTAACCTGCCCAGCGAACCATGCAGTGCCACTAGAATGAAAGTCAATGTTATTATAAAACACAGACATCCTCACTCTTAACAGATCACACACAGTCCTGCGCATACAGCTTGCTAATTAAGACTTTCTGTTTCTCACTTATTCTGCACGCAGCAATCCCAGGCTGTCACACATGGAAGACTTTGACTCGCCTAAAGGTCAATGGTTCATTGTAGCATAAGCTTCTTAATTTCATTTCTCAAGCAAGAAAATGGTAGACAAAGGGACCAGAGAAACTAATTGTGTGGGATGTCAGAAGTGACTCCTGACAGAATGGCAAGGGAAGCCAGTATTTAACAGCAAGAATTTTTTTTAGTAAAAGTTCACCAATCAGTTTCACCAGTTATAATGCTGAGTGTTGGGAAGAGAGACAGAAAGAATGATGTCATACTCACATCTTCATACTCCACTCCGCAGTCATTGCCTAGCATGCAAATGACTGATAAAAAGTAACTTTAAAAGATAAAATGTGAACTGGAAAGATGGCTCAGCTATTAAATATTTTGTATCACCAATATGAGACCCTGATTCAGGACAATAAGAGACCCTGTCTCATACAAAGGGTTAGGAAGTTCTTGAGCACAAACACTAACAGTTGTCCTCTGACAACTCTTGTCCTCTGACATGTGTGGTACACAAGTACTTGTTTTTACTCATATGACAAAAAAAAAAGCTCATTATCTAAAGCATTTTTTGCAATTCTTCCTTAAGACATCAAATGTGCTATGTGTAGAGTCCGTTCTTGTTTTATGTGTCAGTCACAAGTAGGACACATTTCTTTCCTGTTGGTACGAAGTGAAATTCCATGAGCATTTTCAAGTTTCACCATCATGTCTATGGAGACACTTCTGCTCTCTCTGACTTGAAAGGCCTGTGGATTTGTTTGTTTTGATGACCCTCTCTGTTCATCTTTGTGTTTCTTTCTTCCCAGGATCTTTTGATGCTGATATTATCTGAGTCTCATGTGCTCTGGAGTAAACAAAAGACGAAGAGTGGGAATCTCCACCACCAGTGGAGACAGAACATAAAGCCAGACTTGCTTAGAGCTTCTCATGTTGCTGTTTGAGACTTTGGCACATGTGTGCCCTAAAAGTAAGACATTCTGATGGCAAATTATAGCTTTAATTCCTTTATATTGATTTAACTATGAATTAGTGGTTTTCAAGTAGGGGTCACTTTAGCCTCAGGGAACATTTGGTGTGTCTGGGGAGCATAGTTGATTATTTCACCTGTAAGGAGAGGGAGCTAGGGTTGTAGCTCAGATGATAGGGTGTTTTCCTGACATGTAGGAAGTCACAGGTTCAATCTCTAGCACCTTATAAAACCAAGCCTGGTAGAGCAAACCTATAATTCTGTAGCCAAGGGGAGGGAAACACTAGTATCGGGAGTTCAAAGCGATCCTCAGCTACACCATGAGTTCCAGGCTATAGGAGACAGACAGTGTCTCCACGAACAAAACAAAAGAGACGATCAGAAAAACAAAATTCCAGTTGTAGCATCTGATAGATGCCACTAACATTTTACAATGCCTTAGGAAGGCTTTGCAACAAAGAATTATGCATCCCCAAGCATCAATAATGCAGAAATTGAGAAAACTGCTTTGATAGCACTTATGCTCCTACTGCTTACATGGATACATGAAGACATCAGTCCTGGCAGCTGCTTTTAGACAGAAAAGAAAAGCAAGAGAAAGGTGGTTGATCCTTCAGACTAGGTACATTGGGAGGAAGGTAGAAGTACACTCCAAAGCAGACAATGCAATACATGCCTCCCCCTCAGTGTTTTTAATTAACTTTTTTAGCAAAGCAGGAAGTCGATTTGAACAGCTAAGGAAAACCTCAACATGTGGTTTTCAAGGGGAAGGTCAAGGCTGGTATCATTAGCTAGGCTAAGAATCCACAGACAGGCAGATCATAAGCCCCACTGGAGAGCCTACTTTTACTCTGCTAAATGGACACAGTAATTAACTGCCCCCTAAGTTCATATCCCTGTGCCCATAAGTGACTGCATCTCTCAGCCCTCATCACAGAAGTTTTTCTTGCAGTAGATGGCAATTAATATGCAGACACCCACAATTAGTAAATACACAGAGAATAAGAGACTATAAAGTGCTCAACTTTAAATGGATTGTGTATCTCACACCCCTCGCACCAAGTCTCAGCCATCATCCACGAAAGGAAGTGTAACCGTTACAAACGCTATTGGGGGTGGACAGCTGCAGCCAAACGGGCCCATTGCACATCAAGTCTAAGTGCTCGTGATGGTCTTTGAAAGGCCATTGTGCACATGCAGTCTCTGTGGGTTTCAAAGTAAAATACATAGAGTGGAGAGGGAAAGTGGTAGCAGAGTGTGGATGAATTAGAGGGGACAAATGTACAAAAACGTAACAAACAAAACAAAAGGTGTAGAGTCATTGACGGAGCCAGATTTTGACCTACAGTGTTCACAAGTGTACACTGTACACACAGGAAGAAAGGAAAGAAGGAAGGAAGGAAGGAAGGAAGGAAGGAAGGAAGGAAGGAAGGAAGGAAGGGAGGGAGGGAGGTTGGGAAGGAGGAAGGGAGGGAAAGAGGCAGAGAAAAAGAAAAGAAAAGAAAAGAAAAGAAAAGAAAAGAAAAGAAAAGAAAAGAAAAGAAAAGAAAAGAAGAGGAAAGACCTGAGAAGAGAAAGGGAAAGTGGATGAAGACACAGAAAGAGCTTAGCTTTAGATAAGTTAGCTCTTGGTCAAAAACTAATTTATGTACCAGGTAGCTCTCAGACTCAGAAGACTAACTACATCCAACTTTAAGAGTGGAAAATATCATCCTAAGTGAGGTAACCCAATCACAAAAGAACACACATGGTATGCACTCACTGATAAGTGGATATTAGCTCAGAAGCTCAGAATACCCAAGACACAATTCACAAATCAAATGATGCCCAAGAAGAAGGAAGGAAAGGCCCCTAGTCCAAGAAAGGCTCGATGCAGCAGCATAGAGGAATACCAGGAGAGGGAATCAGGAGGAGGTTGATTGGGGAACAAGGGGAGGGTAGAAGGTTTATGGGACTTTTGGGGAAGAGGGGGAACCAGGAAAGGGGAAATCATTTGAAATGTAAACAAAGAATATATCTAATTAAAAAAAAAGAATGGAGAGCTCTTTTAGGCAAAATGGGAAAAAAGTAAAGAAATCTGCTTGGTTATAACTGAGTGTCACCTTACTGGGCCAGTACTTGGGTGAAGCTGTCTTCCTCTCATTTAGCTCTAGGTATACTTAGCTTATTTGCACAATGCCCAGCCTCAGTTCGTTATATAGGAACTATTTGTGAGGGGCAGCCTCAGAAAAATGGCCTCCTGCTCATTTTCTTTACCTAAACTTGCTCCCCATCTCCTCATCCCCACATTCCTGCTATCTTAGTGCCTTGAGGTCAAACACTCTAGTGTTCCTGCTCCGGGATTTCCTAGGAAGTTAATGTGATGTGAACGCCCCATTCCCTCAGCCCTGCCAAGGGTTCTCAGGTGATCCAGCAATGTTTTTCCATAGTCACATGGCTTTGAAATGTAACACAGTACATTTCAACTACCTCTTTCCACTCTCCACTCAGGCTGTTTGCAAATGGCCATGCAACAACCACGAGTGAATGGAACATCTGGCCAAGGCTGCATGAAGCAAAACAATTGATGAGCACTGGAGGACATTTCTGTGATTTATAACCACTTCCCTGAATGGTTTATTTCGGTCTGTCATGGTACAGGGATAACTTTCTCAAATATTCCAGATGTCCAGATGCATGCTGTGTCACAACTTTGGGTACATAGCACAAGACTGAACAAAGGCATCAGTTATGATGTCAAACATGAGAAAGAAAGGAAAAGTCTGAGTGGTGGACTGGGAATGGGCTTACCATGGTTATGGACAACATAAAGTTAACTCACAAAAAATATACCATGTGTTTTTCTAGAATTAATGTATATATATATATATATATATATATATATATATATATATATTCTATGTACATGTATAGTTTGCCTGTGAAATGATGTAAAGTTCAGTACCCACAGAGACCAGAAGAAGACAACACATCCCCAATGATTGAAGTTACAGGTAGACCTAGAACTTGAATCTGGAAGACCAGCCAGTATTCTTTAAGAGAAAAATCATCTTTTCTAGAATTCCTATTTAGGGTCGGTATTTCCCACATCACCTAATCCCATTACAAAACTCCCTCACAAACATGTCCAGACATTTGTCTTTTTGCTGATAGTTATAGACTTGTCAAGTTACCCATTGGCATTAACTGTCACAGTTCAGTCCTGACAGTGGTCCATTAGAAATTAGATGCTCACTAAATTAGCATTAGCAACTGTTCAATACAATCACATGAGACCCACATTTAGTCCTAAGCAAGCTTGCCAAGTATTCCTTCCCACATATCATACGTACCTCTACTTCTGAAACTATGGGATCCCTAGAGTTCATTAATTGGCCACCACAGATGAATTAGTGAGTGTCAGGTTTAGTAAGAAATCCTATGTTGTAAGATATAGAGCCATTGTATAACACCCCAGAGATCAATATGAGTGTGTACACATATGTGTGTGCACCATGCACATGTATACACACACTGCACATATACTTGGACACATAAATAAAAATCACATGTAATAAATCCACAGAGGTATGGTGTTTTTAAGTCACCAATTTCTCATAGATGAATCAAAATTTCTTCATAATTTTTTTGTAAACAAACAAGGAAGTGTAAACAATGAACAGCAACAAAGAAGGTAGCATGGAAGTTCTCAGCACACTTTCAGCTTTCTGACCCATGGTTAGTTGAAAGAATCAGATGAGGCAGCTACTTTTTACATTACTGGGACTAAACAGATAATGGAAAGCAATTTGAGGAAGGAAGGAAGGGCTCATTCTGGCCCACAAAGTGAAGGAATCTTCCCATAATCAGGGAGATGATGACTTTTTTTTCTAATAAAAAATGATGGGTTGCTTATATTTATTTAGCTTCTCATTTTTGATTACTTTTGAAGTGGTAGTTTATGTACCCTTCCTGTTCCTCCCCCTCATGTATTCCTCTCCACTATCCTTCAAATTCATGGTCTTTTTTTTCTAATTGATATTTCAGGCATATATGTATTTCATATGCACATATGTTCCTAAAGATAACCAGTTGAATCCACACAATGTTACCTGTATCTATGTGTTTGAGCAGTTTGGAACTGGGCAACCAATTAGTGTTCAGTACTCTGGGGAGGACTATCTCTTAGCAGCCAGCTTTACTCACTTGTCTATGGTCTCTGTATAGGTCAAGGCCTCTTGTCTGTTTCCTGGTGCAATTTGTAATGTTTGTTGCTGTCACAATTAATCCACAAAGAAGAGTCAGGGAGAGAACAGAAAGTAGGGACAGGATGTCCTATTGGTGTACTTCTTAGGTAAGACTGTCTTTCTCTCTCTCTCTCTCTCTCTCTCTCTCTCTGTGTGTGTGTGTGTGTGTGTGTGTGTGTGTGTGCATGTGTGTGTCCATGTGTATGCATAAACAACCTTAAATTATCTCTCCTTTGATTGTTAAAGAAGCATTTGCTGGATATAGAAAATCTATAAAATGTGGGCCAAGATACTGCAATTTCTGTTTATTGGTACCTACCATTCTCAACACTAGGATGGCAACATCTATTATTATGCCCACATACAATAGGTACTTGAAAATACTGCTTGAATGAATGATGTAATCCTACTCCTGATACACAGAAATCCTTCAGGTGCCAAGTGAGATGTTCTTTTCTGATTACCAGAGCAATAAATGCTAATCACAGAAAAGTGTAATGAAAAATATTAGTTTATGTGATTTTTGTATATATTCCCCATAATGTCATGATAAATGTGTGCATATGACTATGATTTATCTACATAATTATTGTAAAAGTCAGTATCATTAAATATACATTTGATTTAAATTTTTATTATTGAACATTACTTTAATTATTTAAATGTTACTCCAAATATTATCTAAAGTGCTATACATTAATGCATGAGAATTTATTTACCAATGAAATTCAAATGACATTTAAGTTATCCCCAAATTTTATCTTTTCTTTAGAAATACTAGTTTCTTTGTGTGTGTGTGTGTGTGTTACATGCAATGTTGTAGTAGAAATGAGTATGTATGTACCATGTGTAGGGTGTAGTATGCATGTCACATGGATGTGTATTTATGTATATGTGTGTGTCTTACTTAGGGTTAGAATTTCTGTGATAAAATGCCATTACCGAAAGCAACTTGAGGAGGCAAAGGTTTATGTGGCCTGTGCTTCTATATCACAGTTATCAGAGGATGCCCAAAGGGAACTCAGGCAGGGCAGGAACCTGGATGTCGGAGCTGATGCAGAGGCCATGGAGGTGTATTGCTTACTGGATAGCTCAACTTGGATTGCTCAGTCTGCTTTCTTGTAGAACACAGAGCCACCATCCATAATAAGTTGAGCCTTCCTTCATTAATTAGTAATTAAGAAAATGACCTTCAGACTTGTTGACAGCCTGATCTTATGAAGGCATCTTCTTATTTCATAGTTCCTCCTGTTAGATGATTTTAGGTTCTCTCAAGTTGTCATGAAACTATTCTGCACAGTGTGTTATTGGGTATGTGTGTCTATGTTTGTATACATGCACATTTATGAGCATAGGTACAAAGTAAGTAAGTGCCTGCCCAGGTCAGGTTCTGATCTTGGAGTGTCTGGGCACCATTGCTCAGTGGGCCAGACTGGAAGGAAGAAAGCTAAACCAGGCCTGGTAGGTTCAGCAGGTTAGTAGTTGGCAGCAAGTGTGGAGAGAAATGGCCTTCTCCATGATTGCTTTCCGTGAAACAGCTCTCTTTTATTGATGATAACAGGACTATATAAAACCTATGGATGGGGTAACGGGTTTTGTGGTGAGTGTACATCATTGGCTGGTGCTGACTTGCTGAAAATACTTCATTTGCATAAAGAGGAACCCCAGGTTCTTGCTGGACCTGTCCTTATAAGGAGAAGGTTTAACCTGTAATTTGACCACCAGGCTATGCCACTACCTCAAGGGCAGTAGAGATGGGGGTCATAAGGCTTTTGTGCACTGGGACGTGCAGCCCCAGATCAAGGAGGAAAACAGTCCTACTCCTGCCAGTGTCAGGATGAGAATTTTAAGGTTTAGACATGTTGCAACCTCAATCTTGCTCCAGAATAGCTCTTACAGTTGCATGGCTTTTCTCTGCACGTGTAAATACGATAAGATAGTCGTAATCTGTTAGATCCCTTACTTTACTGTTGCTGTGAGAGAACACCCTGACTGAAAGCAACTTAGGGGAGAAAGCATTGCTTCGTTTAACAATTCCAGAGGATGCGCAGTACATCCTGAAAGGAAAGGCATGGCAGCAGGTGATAGCTTGGCATTCAGGAAACTGAATACATTTTAACACAGACAAGAAAGAGAGAGAGAGAGAGAGAGAGAGAGAGAGAGAGAGAGAGAGAGAGAGAGAGAGAGAGAGAGAGAGAGAGAGAGAGAGAGACAGAGAGAGACACAGAGAGAGAGACAGAGACAGAGAGAGACAGAGACAGAGACAGAGAGAAACAGAGAGAGAGACCAAGCTATAAAAACTCAGAACCTATTTCCACTGGTGTACTTCTTCCAATAAAATTCTACCTCCTAAAGTTTCCAAAACCTCCCCAATGGCACCTCCACCTAGGGACTAAGTGTTCAAACTAGTGGACCTGTATAGGATATTTCATATTTGGACCACAAGAAGTATTAACCAAAGGTTGGCAGGAAGCAATACAAATTTTAAGAACTGAGTTCAGCTGGGGCATTGAAACCATGCAGCACTAAGTGTTCATCTGAAACTGGAGCTGAATATGTACCGGAATGGGTAAATTTAGAAACACTATAATTCCAAAAGGGCTTATCAAGCATGGTTTTTTGACATTTTCTGATGTTGTGTCGTTTGGGAGCTCATCTGCCTCTTTGAGTTATCTAAGTCTGACTCACATGGAACCATCCAGAACCTCTGAACAGAGATGTCCCCCTCTAAGACTCCCATTCTCCATGACTCCCTTGACCTCAAAACAGTGGATCATTCCAAACCCTCAACTGAATTCATCCCTTTCAGCCTGAGTCAGTAAATTATTCCAACTGATCAATCCTAGAACATTTTGCCCTGCTTCTCCTATTCCTTCATGAGAACACTGTATGGGCTGTTTTTATTCTCTCCCATCCTCTAGATTTTCAACTCTCCCTGGTCCTTCCTCTGCTGTGGAAAGAAACCCCCATCCAAGGAGCTGAAAACACAAAATCTTCTTTCTTCATTTTTACATCTATGTATTTTGTTTATATATTGGATTAAGTCTATGTTCCTTGAAAATAAGTAGCCAATACTCCTCTGGTATAAATTGAAAACCGGAACAGAGATAGAAACTTAAAAACTAAGCCAGTCCCCAGACCAACATAAAGTCACACTAAAAGTAAGAATGCATACATGATATCAAGAAGGGACTACTTCCAACTGTCCTTGTTGACAGTTTTACCTCATATGTCAAATCCTGATGTCCTTTTAAGTGTATCTTAAAAGCACCGATATAAGACATGCCCAGCAAGTATGCTTTATTCTCTAGGAGCTCCAATATTTTGCACATATGTGATACTCAGAAAATCTGTGTTTACTGCAGTAAAGTCAACATCTTGCCTAACTCAACATAAGCAGAGAGATGACAGAATCAAAGGTGTTTTAAATGCTTTCCCTATTTGTGTGTCCAACTGTATTGCTGGGAGCAACTCACAGGAGTTAGAGCTTATTCTGGCTTATAGAATAGGATTATCCAAACATAATGAAGAAAGAAAAGCAAGCAGCTGGAACAGTTGGGTGCTCTTTACATCGCAGGAACATGTAAGAAGCAGAGGGAAAACAGAAAGTTGGGTCCATATTGTGCTATAACATGTCAAAGTCCACCCCTGGTCACCAGGTATTCAGACATGAGCTTGTGGGGGACTGTTCACTCTCAAAACACAGCAGAAGGAGGTGACTCATTTAATTTATGCTTTATTCTAGATAACAATGGTAGCCCTTTGCTGTTTTTATTTGTTTCTTTGTTTTTGTTTGTTTTGCTT
Source organism: Tokudaia tokunoshimensis (assembly GCA_036184795.1). NCBI lineage: Eukaryota > Metazoa > Chordata > Mammalia > Rodentia > Muridae > Tokudaia > Tokudaia tokunoshimensis. Next base: position 72,350,762 of record BTHU01000013.1, read on the forward strand.
TTGGTTTTTTGATGATTTACCTAGAGTTTCTTCCATCTTGGTATTACCAGAAGTGGGGAGGTGTTACACAAAGAATTTCAGACATGCCTTGCCTGCTGGTCATAATCCTCACCAAAGAGGCTTTATTAAAGGAGTTAAGAAGAGTCATTAAAATGTGTCTCAGAGATGTGGATAGGACAGGGTGAAAGAGGCTGGGATTTTGTTTATCCCTGCCTATACATTTCCCCATAGGCAAGCACAACATATTGCTTTTATTTTTACTGTCATATATTCAGTGAAATTCTGAGAGCTAAGAAATTGTATATTCATTTAGAAATAGAAGAATATGTCAAGACATTATCTAAGGAACAACTGCTCAAATTTAAACTTTTGAGGCAAGCTTGACTTCCTTTGCTACAATGGGATATAAGAGTCACATAAAATATTCATATGATTAGAGGGAAAATTGTCTTGAACTTGGAGCAGTTTAGACTCTGAGGAGAAAGTCTTGAAAAACATTGTATTATGAAAATGTTATACTCCTAGGAATACAAAACACATCTAAAGTTGAAAAGGAGATACACTTTTAAACTTTCAAGAGATATTTTCAACTACATAGATTCTGTTAATCTAAAAAATCAGGATATAAGGAACTACAATAAAACTCACTTTTCTGTCAATGTCTGTATCACTTATTTGTGGTATTGTTGCAACAAAACCCTTGACAAAAGCAGTTTAAGAAAGAAGGGATTTGTTTTAGCTCACACGTGAGGTTATGGTCCATTATTACCATTATGACCCAGAAGCTGTGGCAAGAGGCACTCAGGAGCTCCTGAGATATATGGCCATATGGTACCTATGGTCAGGAAGCAGAGAGAGATGCCTGCTGGTGCTATCTCCTTTTTCTTGTAGCCAGAACACAAGCCCAAGGGATGGTGCCACCCACACCTGGGATGAGTTTTCTCTCTTTAATGAATTAAAGCTAAAAACTGCACAGAAAGACATAGATGTTTATTTCCCAGTCCAATATAGATCCTGTCTAATAGATAATCAAGAGTGTCACGAGGTCCAACAACTAACGCATAGCTCCTGTAATGTGCAGAAGAATACAGAGAAACCAAGAGGTTTATTTCTCCTATGTTATTTCATATAACCACAGTACAACACTCCTTGAAAATTATTGTTTGCATGTGTACACATGCATACAGTCACATTTACATATATAGTATGTTCATTTAATTTTCTATTGTATATGTACTGAGCACATCATTTTTAGCATATTAGTTAACCTAATATTTATCATCAAATTCATACATGAGAACCTATATCTGAATCTGTCATAGTGTCTTTGATAGACAAATATCTGTAGTTTGGCAGACAATGGCCATGAGAAGAGAATGAGTGGCCTATTTATAATCCCTCCCAAGTCAAGCAAACAGACCTCCTTCCAGTCTTTTAAACCTGAACCATATTGTTTCCTTGCAAACACAACACAATCCCTGTCATCCCCATCCCCTGGTTCCCCTTTCCCCCTTTCTATGAGTTCATCCAGCCTCTGCTTGCAGGAAGACATGTACTGATTTTCAATGATGCTCAGCTACATTTTCCCATTGACTGAAATACTGTTAACTTTCTTTGCACTCCCCCCTTAATTTCCCCTTGGACACCTGTTCTGTTTCCTGTGAGATGACATGCCAAGCTCTTCTCTCTAGTACCTTCTTATTGTGGCTTTCATGGGGACTTTGTACTCCAGGGCTAGGGAGCGAGGGGCCCCTATCATCTTGATGTCCTTCAATTCTGTGTTGCCTTCTGGCATCTCTTCTCCTGTGTGGCACTGACAGGCAACTTCTGCTACCTGCCCCTTCCTTTCCTGACTCTCCTTATCATAGCTGCATCATTCCCTTTATTATATTTTCAGTTCTGTCCACAAGGGAATCCTTCTTCTTTACTTTGCTTTCCACATTCTTATTCTCTTTCCTTTTTACATATGAGTGGACACAATATGTCTGTGCACATGTGGATGGAAGTCAGATACTGACAACAGGCTCCACCAATCTCCATTTTATTTTCTGAGGCATGGTCCCTCACTTGAATCCAAAGCTCACAAACTCAGCTAGTGAAGCTACCCAGTCTGTCTCCCAGGCTGATTGCCACTCCTGCCTGCCATTTAGGTGGGTGCTAGAGAACCAAACTTTTGTTCCTAACTTCTGCTGTGGAAGTACTATATGTTTTACTACTGAGCCACTTTCCAGTCCTCCATCTTCTGTCAGTGTCTTTAAACATCTGGATTGTCTATAGCTGTATTCACTAGGATGAATGTGGCCACCAAAACTGTCCCATATCTTCTCACTATCTAGGGGTTTAGCTAGCCAATCAGTATCTACCTTCTTTTCCAGATAACATAGGTTTATGAATTTTCACAGATACAACTTCCCTTATTGCCAGAGTCATTCCATTACCCATTCCATTTCTGCAGAAACCCTGGGTCTTTCTTATTTTCATTTGGGACGTCTTTGTAAGCCTGGTGTTCTGATGCCTTTTAAAATTTATTATTTATGCATAATGCCTATATGTGGACACTTCTGCCATGATACATGAATGAACAGAAAACAAACTGGCTCTAAGTCAAATCTCACCATCCATCATTCAATCTAAGATGCAACTTGGTTGCCAGGCTTGTGTCATCCTCCATTTTGCTATTTTATTGGCCTTTGAATTCATTCTTGAGCTCAGCTATGTAGGTTTTAGCTCTTTTCCTTGGAAGGCAGTATCCTTAATAATTTTTTAAATAAATGCTCACATTCAGTGCTGAGGAGGTCACTAGTAAGTTAGATCACTTAGTATGTAATCATTAGGACCTGAGTTCAAATCCCCAGTATTCATATAAAATGCTTGGTATGTCCATACATGTACCTGTAACTCCAGCATTGTAGGGTATGTAAGCAGGAGGGTCACTGGAGCCTACTGGGCCAAGAGCTTAGTACCTTGTTAACTGAAAGAACCTATCTCAGGGGATTAAGTTGGATAGGGAGAGAGCATCACAGCTGACATTATCCTCTGGTCTTTGCATGTGAACCTAAATATACATATCCAGTGCCTAAATACTTACATACATACATACAAACATACATACATACATATGCACACACACACACACACACACACACATACACACACACAACCTTGGCATGGGTGATCCTCTATTTAAGACTTGTATTACATTGAAATACTGATCATGCAGAACATATGCAAAAGTAAATAAACAAACAAGACAGCACATAATTCTTGTCCTGATCAGTTTTTTATATCAAGTTGACACACATCATCAGAGAAGCAAAAGCCTCATTTAAAAATGCCTACATAAGATCAGGCTGTAGGTAAACCTATAGGGCAGTTTCTTAATTAGTGATTGATGTGGGAAAGCCTATCTCATTGTGCACTATGCCACCCTGTGGATGGTGGCCCTGGGTGCTATAAGTAAGGCTGAATGAGCCATGAGGTTCAAGCTAGTAAGCAGCACTACTCCTTGGTCTCTGCATAAGCTCCTGTCTCCAGATTCCTGGTGTGTTTGAGTTCCTGCCTTACTTCCTTCAGTGATGAACTCATGGTGAACTGAACTAAGATGTAGAAGTGTAAACAAAATAAAAAATGTTTACTTCCCAAGATGCTTTTCATTATAATGTTTCATCATAGCAATACTAATCCTATTTAAGACAATTCTAAATAACACAAGGTAAATTTCACACTTTAAATGAAGGGGAGACATCTTGAAACTTTTAGTTACCCTTCTGAAATCAATGAGAGATAATCATACATAGAATAGGTGGTCTTATCAAAACCATCCTTAAACATGTATCCCAGTTCTGTGCAAGAGAACTTTCAGCTTTAGGGCTCTCTGCTCATGTTCACGTGCCCCTTTCTCTATCACAGACAAAAATATAGTGCAAATGTCAGCAAACTATGACCCATAGCCAAACATGGCCCACTATCTATCTTCATGAATCAATATCTATTTAAACAGAACATTCTAGTTAGTTTATGCCATGCTTATAGCTCCTTCCATTATGACTATTGTGAGTAGACTGTGAAGAAAGCAACTAGATAGGTGGTGCATGAACAAACTAGCCTGTCTGACACTTCTGTAGGGGCTTGACACTTTTCTCCAGATACTCTCAGCAAAATCAATCTGATTTATCTGTAGAGCTGAAGATCCAAACCAACCCCTTCTCTTCTGAGGTTTCAGTTATAGAAGATCACGTCCCACCCTGGAGAGATGGCTCAGCAGTCTGCAGTGCTTGCTGTTCCTGTAGAGGACCTGAGTTTGGTTGCCAGCACTCAGATCAGGTGGCTCATAACACCGCCAGGCAATCTCAAGTGCTATTCTTTAGGATGCCATCCACTCTATCATCAACATCATGGAGAGATTTTTTTTCTTCATCTCTGGAAATTCAAGCACTGCCTACAGATGGCACTGGTTTGCATCAAGGTCCTGAAAGAATGGATAGTTGAATAGGGACATTATACAGCCAAGAAGGAGAGTCTGCATGCATTTACAACTGGCTTCTTAAAATTCCCTTGAACCAATACTTTCCTGAAGACCTTCTATGACAACAAGGAGAGAAAAGTCTACCTTCAAAGTTCGGTCATGACCTTCTTACTTTCTCCATGAAACACTGGGTGGGAATAACTGAGTCTAACTTTCATTTGAGAAGTGAGCTTTCTTTATTAAGAAAAAAAATTAAACCAAATGTTTAAAAAACTGTATCTCAGATAAATCATTTTTGATAAAATCATTTAGAATTTCATACATGTTTACAGTGTATCTCACTTGTGTCTCTTCAAACCATCTCATCCCTCATAGACACACCCACATCTCCCTTGCAATTTCATGTACTCTTTTTTTATACCACTGAGTCCAACTAATGATTTCTGTATGTGTAGAAATACAGGGCCTGTCCAAAGGAGTCTGAACAACCTACCAGAAGCTATATTTCTAAAGGAAAGTGTCCCAAGTCTAATGGTCATTACCCACTAGTAAGTCCTCAGCTAGGAGTAGGGTAGCTTTCCTGGCTTATTAAAAATGATGTGTTCACCCATAATTTTATCTTCTGCAATTCTATTTTTTTCTCTTCAAAGTCTGGATTTTTTTTCATGTTCAGCTATCATTAACCCAACAGAGCTCCAGCTGCCACTCCAAGACCTCTGTTTAATGAGAAAATAAACTAAAACCATTTGGGGAAAGTGTTTGAAATGGAATCTCATTAATGCATTGTTTCAGAAAGCAGTCAGCATTAACAATCACTTCATTCCTTCAAACAGAAAGACTCTATACAATCTAATTTGATTTCCCCCTCTGTCTAGGAAGGGCCTGGGCTAATGTTACAACTTGCCTTGTCCTCATGACTTGGCTGCAAAGTTTCCTGAGACTATGGGAATGTATATTCTTTCCATTTTAATTTAAAGAGGAAGGATTTTATATTTTATTTTAGCAGTAAAGTTGTTCACAATCTAGTAAGCAGAACAGCTCATCCTCTGGGGTCTTTCCACTCATTTGATCCTTTATGACAGTCAGATCATCTTAGACCTAGAGACAAATCTACATTTTAAGACCTTGTTCTATATTCTTGGCTTGGAACCACCTAACCTATCATATCGATTTTAATATCTTTTTTTCTTATTCTATTTAATCTTTTTTTCTAACACTAGAGATTTAATTCCCCTCTTAGTCTACCCTCTGACTGTTCCACATCCCATACTTCCTATCCCAGTCTCCGCGAGGATGTTCCTACCACCCAACTCCCTACCTCCCAATCCATTAGGCCTCCCTACTTCCTGGAGTCTCTAGTCTCTTGAGGGTTAGGTGCATTTTCTCTGACTGAGTCCAGACCCAGCAGTCCTCTGCTGTACATGTGTTAGGGGCCTCATATCAGTTGGTGTATGGTGTCTGGTAGGTGATCCAGTGTCTGAGATATCTTGGGGATCCAGGTTAGTTGAGACTGCTGGTCCTCCTACAGGGTCACCCTCCTCCTCAGCATCTTCAACCACAGGGGTCAGCAGTTTCTGTCCATTGGTTGTGTATAAATATCTGCATTTGACTTTTTCAGCTGCTGGTTGTATCTTTCAGAGGGCAGTCATGATAGGTCCTTTGTGTGAGCGTTCCATATTCTCAGTAATAGTGTCAAGCCTTGGGGCTTCCCTTCCAGTAGGATCCCACTTTGGGCCTTTTGCTGGACCTCCCTTTCCTCAGGCTCTTCTCCATTTTTGTCCCTGCAGTTCTTTCATACAGGAACAATTCTGGGTCAGAGTTTTTGACTGTGGGATAGCAACTCCTTCCCTCTACTTGGTGCCATGTCTTTCTGCGAAGGTAGCCTCTACAAGTTCCTCCTCCCCACAGTAGGTCATTTCATCTATGGTCCCTCCCTTTGAGTCCTGAGAGTCTCTCACCTCCAAGACCTCTGGAGGTACATTCTGGAGGGTCCCTCCCCACCTCCTACCTCCTGAGGTTGCCTGTTTCCATTCTTTCCGTTGGCCCT
>BTHU01000013.1:72359773-72522273 GCA_036184795.1 Tokudaia tokunoshimensis
CAAAAGGGCATTAAGTGGAAGGGGTATACTATAGGAGATGTATTGGAACTGAAGTGGGGGGTGTATATGACTGAATATCATTGTTTATGTGAATCAGATTCTCCAAAAAAATAAACAGCAGTTAAAAACAGAGGCAATCTTTTGGTTTGATAATTAATAGTGTTGATCGGGCAGTGGTGACACATACCTCTAGTCCCAGCATTCAGGAGGTAGAGGCAGGCATACCTCTCTGAATTTGAGGCAAGCCTGGTCTATGTAGTGAGTTTTAGTACAGCCAAACTTGCCAGAAAAACAGTCTTGGAAAGAAACACACTACAACCCCCCACACACACACACAGAGAGAGAGAGAGAGAGAGAGGAAAAGAGAGGGAGGGAGAGGACTGAAATATTGGTCACAAGAACTCACATTTGTACATTTGTAGAGGGATATTTTTCCATCCACAGTTGACCCTATAGGCCCAATTTCATGAGTCACTAGCTGATAGCCTCCCAGGATAAAGGTGCCACACTCTCTCATCCACATTCTGGCTTTTGTCAGTATACCCCATGAGGTGATTTTTCTTTTCTTTTTTTTTTTTTTTTACTGAGCAAGGTCAGAAAGTTCTCTTACTACTCACAAAACACCTTCTTTATTTCCTCTGACTAACCTCTCCCTTCTTTCAAATCCTTGAGCCCAAAGATTTCCTTGATCTGCTCTGACTTCCCTAGGTTCAGATGCACCACTAGGTTCTGGCAGCATCCCTATTATTCTGAACTGTAGCAACAGGGTTGCTCCTCAGATTATGACTCCTTCTGGAACTCCAGGTTTCATCTGCTCTTCAGGAGAGAAGAATAAATAGAATTAACATTCAAGTGTTCACTGTGAGGCAGGACTATACATCAGAAAGGCTGCACATCAGAACTCAATTAACCTTTGTAAGACCTACTACATGAGTTACCCAGCAGTCACACCCAATTGTCATAGAGGTAACTGAGGCACAGAATGTGAGTAATTAACTTATCTATATTCACATGGCCCTTGAGTTATTAAACAGGGATTCCAAACCATGCTTTTTAATCTTAGTCACACATTGCCAGCTTCCAGATACTTGTGGTCCACTCTAAGTGATTTTGAGGGAGGTGGGTTTTGGAATATAGTTCTGAAAATGGATGTAAACTTTTTTTGGTAGAGATAGAGCCTTGTTTTCTCAACTGTTTCTTTCCATCTTTTGTATTAAACAATGGCAAACAGAATGGAGAAATCATTTTATTATTTTTTTTTAGTTTAATGTTCATGTGTCTATGATGGATATGCAAGCATGCACACATGTTTGCACATGGAGGACAGAGGTTGACATCAGATGGTTTTCTCTATTACTCTCCAGTTTATTTACTGAGTCAGGGTATCTCACCTAACCCAAGTACTCACCAATTTAACAAAACAAGAAAGCAAATTTGTGTCAGGGGTCCCTTGTCTCTTCTCCCTGAGTCCTGGAATTACAGATGTACTGGTACATCTGACCAGAATTTGCATAGGTGCTAGGTATCTAAACTCTGTCTTTGTGCTCTTGTGGCAGGCACTTTAGCCAATGAGCCATCTTCCCAACTCCCAGCAGAGAAAACATTACTTCACAGTTATTAAAGTCTTCAAACTATATTTTAAATGGTACTATGTGTCTAGTGGAAGTGATTATTTTAATCTTTTATAAGGAGTAGTTCCTTTGTCAACACTCTCATTAAGACATGTATTCTCTGTATATACATACTGGCAAATGCCTTAGGCAAAAGGGGAAGCATATGACAGCTTCCCCTCTCCCCACTACTGTTTGTCTCTAATACAGCAAAGTCCACAGCACAGCAGGAATTCAAGGAAGTCGATCCATTAACCCTGGTTCATCTCTTTTCTGGCCACATATTTTCTCCAAAAATGGAAGATCACTTGTTGAACTAGTTGAGAAATGGTAAGAGAGACCATGGTGGGAAAAACACAATTTTTTTTCCATTGGAAAGTAAATCAGTAATCTATGTCAACACATCAGCAATATAGTAGCAAAGCAACAACAAAAAGGTACCCAGTGCTTGAGAATAAAGCAAAGGCTACAGTTAAAACTGTGTTATTACTGCTTTGGTTATCATCTTACAGAACAGACCCAGGTGACCTGAAAACAAGAAATGGTGTCTTTTTTTCTACTGTAGTACAAAGAAGTCATGACTTATAAGAATGAAATCAGATTTGAAAACCTTCAGGAAGACCAGAATCCTTAAAAGTTTTGAAGTTTCACTTTATTATTTATTTGTTTACTTACCTTTGGATGAGGGAGGTAAATATGAACATCTCATGGAATATGTGTGGAGGTTAGGGTCATTTTAGAGGAGTCATGTCTCTTTTTCCCCCTTGTGAGTCTCAGAAGTGACTTTAGGTCTTCAAGATTGGTAGCAGATACCTTTAAGCATTGAGTTATCTCACTAACCTCAAGTTACCACATTATAAAAAGTCATCATTTATTTCTGTATGTGTGCATGTGCATGCACATGTGCCTAGGTGTGTATGTACATAGATGTATGCATGCACATATGTGTATATGTCTCCACAGGTCAGAAGAGGACATCAGCTCACCTTGGAGAAGGAGTCACAGTAATATGAACCACCAAGTATGGGCACTGGGATTTGAACTTCAGTTCTTGGCAACAACAGTACAATCAACATTCATCCAGCCCAAGTTCTCTTAAGTTTAACAAGTAAATTTTAGTGTATAAGGGATTTCAGATGCAGTGCCTCACTGGGGCTCTGTAAAACACTGTGTGATTTAGAAAAATATAAAGATTGTCCTGATTTATGTGGCATCCCAGATAAAGATATGTTGCATGCAAAGATGAACTGAATGTTAGTACATAGTCTACACTATAGAGTTTCTAATATGTATTGAGAGGCTGCAACATGTCCCACCTTCCATATATATAATGACATACTCATGCCTATGTCCTATGATCCCACTTTATGCAGGTGACTGAGGTTCCAACAGGTGATGTCAATCAAATAGTGAAAGAACAAGGATGGGAACTTCAATCTTCCTGACCACAAAGTTGGCCACATTTCCATAACAGCTTGATTTATAATTCAATATATTTTCCTTTGAAGAAATAAAATTTCAGCTTAAGATACCTGGTCTTAAGTGTGTGTCCCTTTGCCATTGAAATATTTCTGGATAAAAAGAACCAAACAAAGTTTTATCATAATTTTAGGGGAAAACAAAGCCTTAAGAGAATTCAGTATGAGGAGACAGCATCTCCAAGGACCCATGTATATGGCTTATCTCTCTCGGAAGTGTCTTTGGTAAGGGGAGTAAGGACAATGAAAGATAGAGAATGTCAGGCAGATGAAGGTAGAGTCAGCCACACAAAGTGTCTGGATAAAGACCAAATTTGACATAATTTTCCCAGATACAAGAAGCAGCACAAATATTTTATTAGAATGGAGAAATTTCTCAAAGAAATGAGGAATCATAGCCTTAAATTTTTCTGCACACAGAGATACAAAAATGCTGGCAAACCTAAGAAGGAGTAGGCTCAGAATTTAAAGATCCCCTGTGGGATCAGCATGAGAAAGGTACCATGTCACAGACAGTTTGCACTCTGTACATGAAGAGTCTATTAAGTCTTATAATCAGGACAACATATTGCAAAGATTCATTAAATATTTAATACTACTTTTTGTGAGACTTTGCTAAAGAGGTTCTTGATTACTCCCTAGCTGGAAGAGGGCTTTAAAACCAATCAAACCCAAAGTATTAAAATCTTCTATTCAACTGTTGACCAAATTATAAAGGATATTTCTCTCTTCAAACCCTTTTCACTTTACTGCATGCGGTACAATACAATACTGCAATTTTGAAAATTGAGGCTATTTTAGAAATCATTAGCATCCCACTAAAACCGTCCTCATTGCTAGGATGTATAGGTGTAGATTTAAAACACATAGTTTATATTAAATAGTTGGCAAAATGTAGCCATATATCTGTGTATTATTTTATTATCTTCTGGCTATTATACTTTAATAATATAAGCTTTATTTTTTTAATAGCTGAAGAAGCACAGGTGTTTCCTGCAGGTCAATTGATTGGGATTGTTTCATTTTATTTATTATTGTAAGTGGTGTGTGTGTGTGTGTGTGTGTGTGTGTGTGTGTGTGCATGTGTCTGTGTGTGTGTGTGTGTGTGTGTGTGCATGCGCGTGTGTATGAGTGTGTGCACATGGCACACACATGCCATGATATATATGATAATGGCCAGAGTACAAAATAAATCAGTTTCTCCTTCCTGTAGGAAGGTTCTAGGAGTTGAATCAGGTCATGAGGTTTGCACAGCTAGTTTTTTGGCCTATTGGGTCATTTCAATGATCCTAGCTAAAGTATTCTAAATCCATGTACTATAACCTCCTTCCAAAAAGTAATGTTTGTTCAATATTGTAGCACAGTGTAACTCAGACCACTTTCATGTGAATGAGGTAGGGACAATGGTGAGAATTGGTCTTTGATAGGCATACACTAGAAATCCAAAATAAATTATCATTGAATTATAGGAGGTAGCATGAGAAGGCAGAGAAGTTCATCATACAAGATCTGAACTCTAGTGTCTTACTTTTTTAAGCCTATCTATTGGAATGTTTTATTACTAAAATGAAGGTAAGGTCTTTACTTTAGTCTCTACCAGAAATGTTTAAAGTCTAAAACAAACAAAAAATGCTGCTCAAAGTTAAAATTTCAGGAGAATATTATGGATTCTTTGAAAAAAAATTAATAAAAGCAAAGTAATTGTTAAATCTCATCAAATGTATTAAGTCTCTTTTCAGTTACAAAGAAAAGGGGTTTCATGTGATTTAGGAGCACAGCTGACTTACAAGGTTGATACCATTACTTCTTCATCTCACAGACGGGCTTCATCTCCATCCTGAGTTCAGCTCAGTGAAATAACAATTAAGAAGACACAGGACGTGTCTCAGAACAGAATCCGGACTCATAATCTCAATACCATTTTCACTGTTTTTCGTCCAATAAAATAGTGCATTATGCATCTTATCTTTCAGTGGTCACACACTGAAAGAAGGGAGACATTTTTCATGATATTATGGAAACAGGAGTACTTGTGAGATATGATAGAGACTGTGCAATGAGAACACAAAAGAAAATATCTTATAGAACTTGTCATAAAGGGGGATAAATGAATAAGTAAAAGCCTTGAATGTGGGGTCTGGAGAGACAGCTCAGCAGGCAAGAGCACTCTCTGTTCTTGCAGAAGATGTTTCTGTTCTCAGCATCCACATCCTTCAGCTGGGAACCTTCTAGAAATCTAGTTCTCTTCTGGTCACTATGGGTTCTACACTCTCATGTTCAAACAAACACTCAGCAAAATAGTTTTTAAAAAATAGCAATCAATTTAAAAACAACCTAAGGCTGGAATAACTTGGATCTCAAGTCAGAGCTATTGGGCAATAGATGTTTTCAGTAGAGTTATAGAATCCCGGAAACCTAGAAACGGCAACCTAGATTCATTCTTCCTGGGAAGGAAGAAGAGAGAGTGGAAGACATGGACACAAAAGAGATGAAAAGTGAAGGCCATGAATTCTGGCTGTTGGTTGAATTTGTGTGCACTTAGGCCAGGCACTGATAGCTCAGTGAGGCAGATGATCTCAAGTGCTTCTATCTTTTACTAACAATCAAGAAGAAAAGATAACAGAAGCTTGCTGGAATTCTCTGAGGCACATGCATCTGGCAGAACAGTGCAGGAAGCCTTCAGCCTCTTGGATGGGTTCTCAAAATAAAGCATACATGTTTTGAATCTCCTTGTTTTTGATCCTCAAAAAACACCATTATTAATTTTGCATCATTGCCTTACCTACAGATAAGGGAAGAATTTTAAATAAGTGCATAGACTTATTCTAGGAAACGTAAAGATTCTCAGCTGGAGAATTGGGACAGTTGTTAAGAGCAATTCCTGCCCAGCGTGGATCCTAGCAATGTTATCAAACCTGAAACTCCAGCTGCAAGGGGTATGAGTCCCTCTTCTGGCCTCTATGGGTACATTCACACAAATGTGTACACACTCACACAAACGCACACACACACACACACACACACACACACACACTACCACCAACACCACCACAAAATAAAAAAGAATCTTTATAAAAAGGAAATGACAGCATTCTATTCCATGATTGAACTGCAATAGAAAATAAAGCCATTCATATACCACACACACACAGTGACCCTGATATTTATAAGGAGTGCTGTGTTTTATCTATTCTTTCCCTGGGCATCTGCAGAAATGCTACTTGGCTGATGTGTCTGGCAGCAATAGGGTTATGTTCTACGAATCTCAAACTGCACTGAGCTGAGTCTCAGGGCAGCACAGGAAGACCCTGTCCTTTTTTCTGTCACTTTTGATTGCTTTGTTATAATTATGGCTATTGCTGTTGTGTCTGTAACTGCGGCATATTGACTAATGCCTATGGACTAGAGCCTTAACATTCATTATTTCCATTCTGTATCTGAATACAATGCTTGAAATGAGGACTATTGTCCTTATTCTGAAAAGAAGAAAAATGAAACTTCAAACTATTCGACATTATCAGAGAAGTTTCTTTTTTCAGCAAGTAGAGGTCAATGCAGAGATTCATATTTGTATAAAGTGCCAAGTACACATGACAGAGCTGTACATGGGCTTCGATATCTACGGCACACACACTTCTCAATGCTCCAGAACATTGAGGCAGTGAGGGTGGAAAGAATGTAAGAGCTGTCAGTTGGTGAGCAGTGAAATGCTTTCTTCTAGACATGGCTGTCACACTTATGAACTCACAGCAACTACAGCTACCATTGTAAAACCTACATTGTAGCCAAAACAGCAGGGCCATCTCTATGCAAATGCCTCCCCCCACACACACCCACACACAACAGGCTGCAAAAGCATCTCCTAAAGGAGGGCCTAATCAAGGACTGCTTGAGAGACCAACCAAGGATTGCTGGTGCAGACAATGCCGCTAACCAGGAACTGCTGTTTAGAAGAGATGCTTTCTTGAGACCAATGGGGCGTGAGTGGAGGATGTTAAAGGAGCTTACAACAATGTTCAGATGAGCTTGTTGCAGAGTCTCACCTGCTCCCAGAATCTCTGTCGCTGACTCTGGGACACCTCACCTCCAACCTCCAAAGGCAGGTAGGGTCAGACATCTAATAGTTCAAGTTACAGACAACACTGCACAGCTATAAGACAGTTTGGAATGCCAACATGGAGGGCAGTGATGCTTCCATGGCCTCATTCCTGCCTTAGCAACTTTTTGCAGCTGATGATGGCTGTTCGGGGAGCAGTCACTCTGCTTTCCAAAGGTGGCCATTGGTAAGTGGCTTATGTGCACAAGAGATGGGGTTGTTGTGTGGCACATGGGCATCACTAAGCAAACTCAGTAGGTCCTTAATGAAAGAAATAGATATGAAGTTGGGAAGGAGATGTGTTGGGAGGTGGAAAGATGGAGGGGGGAAGGGTTGGGTTACCTCACTAAAGACGATATTTTCAAGTTCTGACCATTTGCCTAGGAATTTCGTGAATTCATTGTTTTTAATTGCAGAGTAGTATTCCATTGTGTAGATATGCCACATCTTCTGAATCCATTCCTCCGTTGAGGGACATCTGGGTTCTTTCCAGCTTCTGGCTATTATAAATAAGGCTGCTATGAACATAGTGGATCATGTGTCCTTATTGCATGCAGGTAGAGCCTCTGGGTATATTCCCAAGAGTGGTATAGCCAGATCCTCCGGGAGTGTCATGCCCAGTTTTTTGAGGAACCACCAGACTGCTTTCCAGAGTGGTTGTACCAGCTTGCAATTCCACCAGCAGTGGAGGAATGTTCCTTTTTTTCCACATCCTCGCCAACAACTGCTGTCTCTTGTGTTTTTGATCTTAGCCATCCTGACTGGTGTGAGATGGAATCTCAGGGTTGTTTTGATTTGCATTTCCCTAATGACTAAGGATGATGAACATCTCTTTAGGTGCTTCTCAGCCATTAGATATTCTTCAGGTGAGAACTCTTTGTTTAGCTCTGTACCCCATTTTTTAATAGGGTTACTTGCCTCTCTGGAGTTTAACTTCTTGAGTTCTTTGTATATCTTGGATATTAGCCCTCTGTCGGATGTAAGGTTGGTAAAGATCATTTCCCAGTTAGTTGGTTGCCACTTTGTCTTTTTGACAGTGTCTTTTGCCTTGCAAAAACTTTGTAATTTAATGAGGTCCCATTTGTCAATTCTTGGGGGAAGGGTTGGATGTGATCAAGATGCATTGTACACATGCGTGAAATTCTAAGAATAAATAAAAAAACAATTAAAAATATTTCTCCAGGTGAGACATGTCAGGGCAGGGCTTAGATTCCCACCTAAAATGAAGAATGACACACCTGTTCTGTTTATACTGTCTTATACCCTGTCATTGGGACTATGAAATTTCACAGAATTCTTTGAATGTGTCTTCTAATGCAATGGGACAAAACTAATTAATGCCATAATGTAAGAGTAATACAACAGAATTCCATGGCAGAACATTCAGACACTAATCTTCAGGATTAGAAAATAAAAATCTTTAGGGAAAAAATGGAATTATTTATCTGCTTGCTTAGTCAAACAGCAGATAGATCGCTGTTTCTGCAGAGTCATTTGTATTATGTGAGTTATTTAGTTTGTCACATATGCTCAGTGAGTACAAAAATCAGTCACGTGTAAAGTAAAGACAGACTGGTGTAGCTCATTCATTAATTTTCACAGCAGTTGGTTCTCTGCTGGCATTTAAAATTAACGTAAGGCAAAGTTCAAAAAAAAAGCCTTAGTTTCATCTCAAATCACATATAATACTATGAATTTCTAAAAAAAAAAAAAAAGCCAAAAACTACTAATTGAACTGAATTAGTGCAAGATATTCATCCAGAAAAAGAGGAGTATTAAGAACTACACTTTTCAGCTTCTCTTAGATGGACTGGACTTCTAGTATTTAACTATGCTTATGGTGTTAAGGATGGTATTCTATTTCATTCCATGAGGCATAAAAAAGTCAGAACAGAGCTGAGAGAGGGTTCTGTTCAGAGTACTTGGTGCTCTTGAGGAGAACTTGGGATTGTAGCTCCTCCCTTCAGCTGCTTAAAACCACCTGTAAAGTCAGTTCCACTGGATTAAGTGATCTTCTCTAGACTCTGTCCACCATCCCACATGTGGCACACAGAGGCAGGCGCACACACACACACACACACACACAAATAGAAACATCCACATCCACAGATACACACATAGACACATGCATAGTAAAAATACAAACCTTTAAACTTTCAGGAGACTCACGGTAAGTAAGTGAGATGATTCTTCGGTTGGTAAAATCTTCAAGCTTTTAAAAGGTTGTTTTGAGACAACTGTCATCAGAAAAAAATGGAAATATGAGAAATACATTAGTTTCAAGATCAGGTCAGGAGATGTGCAGAGAGCCACTGCTGAACACTCTTCATGAGGAAATGCCTCTTCTGCAGGCAAGCCTCAGAAGCTCCTTATGAGCTGCTATGTTCTCCCATTAGAGGAATTTATAGCCTCTCACATTTAGGACAAGTCAAACTAAAACACTAGATTTTTCTAGCCCACTTAAATCCATGGATACTGGACTTGGTTTATTTATTTTGCATTTGGAAATATACTTTTGTGTGTGCAGGAACATGTGCAAATGTTTGTACATACATGTAAGCCAGTGGGCAATCTCATCTCTTAAGTCTCTCACTGACTTGAATAGTGCCAATTAGATGAAGCTGGCATTAGCAAGTCCCAGGAATCTATATCCACCCCATCCCCACCAATGTTGGAATCATAGGTGTACAATGTCACCCCCAGATGTTTTTATACGGATTCTGGGGGTGGATCTCAGTTCTTTCTCTTTGCAAGGCAAACTTTACTGACTAAGCTGTCACTTTGGCTCAGATTTTGATATATCTGAGAGATAGTCTTCCTTGTACTTACTTTTTGTTCCAAATGATGCTATAATTTTTAATTCACAGATATGCTCAATCTGATCCAGTTCTGACTCGTTGAAATGCAGGTTTTACATGCATGCTATGAATTCATGAGTGCAATGGCCATATCATATCCAGAGGCCAGCATTTCACAGTCCTGCCCTTGATATGGCACCCCACCCTGGTCCTCCATCTGGCCTTCACAATGCTTCTGCCTCTAGGTCACTATGCCTTCTCTGTGCCATCCCCTCACAGCAGTAACAGCCAGCATTCAATTTCAACCACATATTTTATGTTTTAAGTGTTTGTTTTTATTTGTCCTTTAGATTTTGACCATTCAAGTCTCCGAAAACAGAAAGGTATTTTATACAAATGGGGTGGTATATAAATACCCCAAGTAACTAGGTACTTATGTTGACAGCCATATTATAGCTCTCAGAAGGTCTTCCCTTTGGGTTCTGACAGTCATACCGTAGTAGTCTGTTGTTGTTGAATAGTTGGGCTATTCAAACTGTATTTCCAAAGGTCAACAGAAGTAAATACCAGTAACAGTGAAACAAGTAACCAGAACTAGATTGCTGCTAGGATCAGCATATAAAGGGTCAGAGCTAAGATCATTCTCTTCATCGTGTTAATCAGGGTTAGAATTACATCAATCTGTTTATTAACTAAAGCTGGTGCTCTTCATATTATGTGTAATGGGTTTATGTACATACATGTTTGTTGGGGAGTGTGGAGATACACTTTCTCCACGTGGATGTATATAGCAACCAGAGCTTAATGTTAGGATATTTCTGACTCTGTCTCTTGTCTATTGCTTTATGAGACAGGGTCTCTCAGTGAAGTCAGAGTTCACAATTTGGACTAGGGTGGCTGGCCAGTGAGTCCCTGGGATCCACCTGACTCTGTCACCCAGCATCACACCCAGCTTTTACATCAGGAGTCAGGCCCTCATACTTGCAGAGAATGCGCTATTTTGAACTAAGCTGCCTCCAGCCCCTTGTACTGTTTTCTGCTCTAAAGAACATCAACTGACACAAAATAATTTGAACTTAAGCTAAACCAAGGTTGACAAGTGTTTCCTGTTCTACTCGGGTAACCTTCGAATGAGGCCATTACCTTGCTCTTTCCTGATTTTATTTAGTCACCTTGCCTTCTAAGCTTTTAACTTATTCCACCCCAGACTCTGAAAAACAAACAAACAAACAAAAACAAAAATAACAAACTATACATCCTCTGCCTACAGTATGCTTCCTCTTGGCCAAATTGCATATTTTGCCTCAGTGATTATAAAGTAATAAAGTAGCATTCTACTCTACACTTCTACCCACAGGCAGCCAGGCTGCTAGTCCATTGAGGCCTCCATTTTTTTCAAGCCCAAAGCATTCCACAGTCTTCAGAATTTGCATCTGAACCTGGAAAGATGGCTTTGAATGAGATTCTGACTTTAGATTCTAGCACCCATATAAAGAAACAAACAAAACAGGATTGGTACACCAGCACAGGTAAGCCCAATGCTACAGGTTGAGGGTAGGGGACAGAAGATCATTATTGTAATAGTGTGTTTCTATGCTGTGATAAGCACCATGATCAAAAGCAACTAGGGTAGCAAAGGGTTTATTTCACCTTACTACTGTAGTCAATTATCAGCAAAATCAGGCCAAGAACTCAAGGCAGAAGTCAGGAAGCCATGGAAAAATTCTTCTCACACACTCCCCATAGCGTGTTCAGCTTTCTTAAACAACCTAGGACCACCTACCAAGGGGTGTCAAAGCCTACAATGGGCTGGTCCCTCCACATCAATCATTATTCAAAAGAATATCTTATGGAATTGCTGACAAGCCAATCTGACGAAGACGTTTTCTCAATTGAGGCTTTCTCTTCACGGATAATTCCAGCTATGTCAAGTTGACAAAAACAAAACAAAACAAAACTAGGACTTATTGGCCACACTTCTAGGTTCAGGTTCAGTGAAAGATCAGGTGTCAAGAAAATAGGACAGTACCGTAATACCCAGAGGAGGCTCCACTTCCAGGTGCTCTAGCATACCCAGGAACATAGCATCAGAAATAAGGAGGAAATAACATCTGTCCCAACACCACAAGGCCTCACTGGGACCAGTGGGATCCAGGGACACAGGAACCCCAGAAGATATGATCATATACCTAAGTGTCCCCAAAAATTCTACCAGAGAACTCTTAAGGCTTATAAACAATTTCAGCAAAGTGGCTGGAAATAAAATTAACTCAAACAAATCAGTAGCCTTCCTCTACTCAAAGGATAAACAGTCTGAGAAAGAGATCAGGAAACAACACCCTTCATAATAGTCACAAATATTACATACTTTGGTGTGACTCTAGCCAAGCAAGTGAAAGATCTGTATGACAAGAACTTCAAGTCTCTGAAGAAAGAAATCGAAGAAGATCTCAGGATCTCCCATACTCATGGATTGGCAGGATTAATATAGTAAAAATGGCCACCTTGCTGAAAGCAATCTACAGATTCAATGCAATCCCCATCAAAATTCCAAATCAATCCTTCATAGAGTTAGAAAGAGAAATTTGCAAATTCATTTGGCATAACAAAAAGCCCAGGATAGTGAAAAATATTCTCAACAATAGAAAAACTTCTGGGGAAATTACCATCCCTGACATCAAGCTGTATAACAGAGCAATAGTGATAAAAACAGAATGGTATTGGTACAGAGATAGGCAGGACGATCAATGGCATATAATTGAAGACCCAGAAATAAGTGCACACACCTATGGTCACTTTATATTTGACAAAGGAGTTAAAAGCATCCAGTGGAAAAGAGAAGGCATTTTTAACAAATGGTTCTTGTTCAACTGGTGGTTAGCCTGTAGAAGAATGCAAATTGATTCATTCTTATCTCCTTGTACAAATCTCAAGTCCAAATGAATCAAAGACCTCCACATAAAACTAGACACACTGAAACTTATAGAGGGGAAAGTGGGGAAGAGCCTTGAATACATGGGTACAGGGGAAAATTTCCTGAACAGAATACCAGTAGCTAATGCTCTAAGATCAAGAATCAACAAATGGGACTTCTTAAAATTTCAAAGCTTTTGTAAGGCAAAGGACACTGTCAATAGGAAAAAATGGCAACCAACAGATTGGAAAAATACATTTACCAGTCCTATATCTGATAAAAGACTAATATCCAATACATACAAAGAACTCAAGAAGTTAGACTCCAGAGGACCAAATAACTATTGAAAAGTAGGGTACAGAGCTAAACAAAGAATCTCTCAACTGAGGAATTTCAAATGACCAAGAAGCACCCAAAGAAATGCTCAGCATCCTTAGTTATCAGGGAAATGCAAGTCAAAACAACCCTGAGATTCCTCTTCACACCAGTCAGAAAGGCTAAGATCAAAAATTCAGGTGACAGCAGATGCTGGCAAGGAGGTCAAGAAAGAGGACACTCCTTCATTGCTGGTGGGATTGTAAGTTGGTAAAACCACTCTGGAAATCAGTTTGGCTGTTCCTCAGAAAACTGGACATAGTACTACCTGAGGACCCAGCTATACCACTCCCGTGCATATACCCAGAAGATGCTCCAACCTGTAATAAGAACACATGCTCCACTATGTTCATAGCAGCCTTATTTATAATAGCCAGAAACTGTAAAGAACCCAGATTTCTGTCAACAGAGGAATGAGTATAGAAAATATGGTACATTTACACAATGGAGTACTACTCAGCTATTAAAAATGCTGAATTCATGAAATTCTTAGGTAAATGAATGGAACTAGAAAATATTATCCTGAGTGAAGTAACCCAGTCACAAAAAAATACACGTGATATGCACTAAACTGATAAGTGGATATTAGCCAAGAAACTCAGAATACTCAAGATACAATTCACAGACCACATGAAGCTCAAGAAGGAAGACCAAAGTGTGGGTGCTTCGGCTCTTCTGAGAAGGGGGACAAAATGCTCACAGGACCAAATATGGAGCTAATATGTAGAGCAGAAACTGAAGGAAAGGCCATCCAGAGACTGTCCCACCTGGGGATTCATCCCATATAGTCTCCAAACCCCACCAACACTATTGTTGATGCCAAGAAATGCTTGCTGAAAGGAGTTTGATATGACTGTCTCCTGAGATGCCCTGCCAGAGTCTTACAAATACAGAGGCAAATGCGCACAACCAACCATTGGACTGAGGGCTGGGTCCCCCTCATAGGAAGAACATTAATATTCACCAACCATAATCCCCAGATCTCCCAGAGACTAAGCCAAGGAGTATACATGGCTCCAGCTGCACTTGTAGCAGAAGATGGCCTTGTCACACATCAATGGAAAGAGAGGTCTTTGGTCATATGAAGAGTGGATAGATGCCCCAGTGTAGGCGAATTGAGGTCAGGGAGGTGGGAATGGGGTAGGTAGAGGAAAACCCTCATAGAAGCAGGGGGATGGAGTACGGGATAGGGGGCTTCAGGGAATTGGGGAGACTGGGAAAGGGGATCACATTTGAAATGTATATAAAGAAAATAGCCAATAAAAAACATAAAAAAAGAATACAGAGGAAATTTATCTTTGAAGAGTGCAAATGAAATTTCCAGTAGTCCAGATTTAATAAACTATGTTTTGTGATTGATTAAAAAAAAGAAAATAGGACATATAGAAGAAAACATGGGATAGCCTTCTTCAGCCTCTGCATGTACATACAAAGTGCCTATATCTACACATACACATGCATGAATACTGTACCCACGCATATACACAGGCACTAATAAAAAACTGCCAGCAAGGAGACATATATGTAGTTAGAATAACACCAAAATGTATAAGCAATGATGTACATTAAGCCCAGAGTGACCTTGGTAAATAATTTCATCCTAGCATTCCTTTGAAAGAGTCCTAATGGAACATATATATGCTAATTGGATATATTTTCTTGAGGGCTTAGCAGTCCAGATCAGACTAAGCACATAAACTTTGATCCTGAGGAAAAGCTGTTAACACCTAATTTGAAAATTAGTTTTGCAAATTTTACAAATTAAAACTTTTTCATCTTTGCTTTGCACTGGGTTTGAAGGTCAAAAACTTTAGAGCAAGAATCTGTGATAGAAGAAAGGTGCGATTTTTAAAGAACTAAAATCATATCAAAATGATTCAATATCAGTATTTCTTTCCAAGCAAATATTTTCATCCTGAAGGTGCTATAATCTAAAAAATTCGCAATAATTTTCATATGTGTTTTCTCTCTATCAAATGCTAGATAAAATTATGAAAGCCTTTTCTACTTCTTAGATGTTTGCTTAAGTTTTGGGAAGTATTGGAATGGGAAATTAGAGAGAGACAAGAAAGCTGATAAAAGCATGAGAATGAATGAGAATATTAGCAATCACATACCAGAGGCCAGGCTTTAAAAAAAAAAAAGTATGTCATCCAAGTTTCAAGCAAAATCCATTAGCAATTCCTACAGAAGGGATTTGAGAAAGACATTTGATTGTTTTGTAAAGCTTGCACTTTTTGTCTGCTCAACTCTTAGAAGCATAAACCATGTCAGTAGGCAGTTCTCTCCTGAGGATGAGAAGTGGAGTAGCTCAGGCAGGTACCAGGTGAGCAGAAAACTGGAAACCATAAAGGTGTGAAGTAACTGGAAGGGCTGTGAGGCAGCTCAGAGGGTTAAGCATCTGCCTCACTGGTGTTACAACTGAGATAGAGAAAGCAGAAGAAGCTCAAACACCAATAGGCAAATAAATAGCTCTGGGTTCAAATGAGAGACCTGCTTCAGCATATAAGAAATAGACTGGATGAAGAAGACACCTTAATATAATAATGTTATCATCCATGCACATACTCACATGTCCATACAAGCACACATACACACACATACATACATACACACACACACACACACACACACACACACACACACACACATGCACACAAGACATATATACCTCAACAACAACAACAAAAGGGCCACTTGTGCCCAGAGAGAGCACACTGGACAATATTTCTTATTCAAATGTGCACTTTAAAGAAACCCAGAACTCAAGTCCAGGCTCAGAGTGTACATATGGATCCCATTAGCAAATAATGTAAGATGCAAGAGAAAATTAATACTAAGATCCAGTTATCTAGTGAGAAAAGATTCAGGAAGTTCCCAGAGAGACCTAGGTCCCCCAAACAGGTACTTCCGAGCAATGGCCCACCTGGAATAGAGACCCTTCTAATACAGCAAGGAATAAACTCAGAATGTACATGGCTGCCTGTCAGTTTCTGAGTGGGAGGCAAGGATATTGCTAGGATTTTTGCCTGGGGATGAGAGTGAATGGATACTTAGTACTTGCTCAACAGGAGAGTCTTCTGCAAATATGCACACACTGAAACCATGTTTACAGTGGTAACAGGAAGCATCTGAGATGCACAGACAAAGGAAACTTCTTCTTTTAGACTACAGGAGATGTAGGAAGAAGTCATAGGTGATGCATTTTCAGGATACTAGCCTCCTCCATCCACCAGGCTCAGGAAGGGTACATCTCCTTTATTCCAAGTTGCTTACTGTCTAAGCTTTCTGGCATTAGAAGGTAGGTCTTCTGGAAAAACCCTGATTGGTGGGTCGATCTAAGAATTTGCTGAATCTCTTGTATGGAGCATGTATTAGGTACCTTTCTTATTGCTGTGACAAAATGCCTTACAAAGGCAACTTAAAGAAAGAAGGGTTTATTTATTATTCTTTTGCTTTGTTTGTCTACTGTCTGTCTATCTGTCACTCATCTGTTGATTGTCAATTAATCTCATCTGTTTATTTACTATCTATCTGTCTATCTGTCAATTGATCTGTCTGTTGACCTGTCAATTTATCTCATCTATCTTTTTACTTTCTATCATCTGTCTATCTATCATCTATCTCTGCATGTGTCTATGTGTGCATGTTATAGGTAAAAATGGGTGCCTCTGGAGGTCAGAAGTTATTGGATTCCTTACAATTGGACTTATAGGTTAGGTGGTTGAGAGCCTTCTGGTGGGAGTGCTGGAAACCAAACTGAGTTGCTCTGGGAAAGCTACAGGTGCTTTTAATGAACCATCCATGTCTCCATCTCCAATAGAGCTTATTTTGACTCTGTTGAAGACCCATTCCATCATGTCACAGAAGTCACGGAAGTAGAAGCAGGAGGCAGCTGGTCTCATCGCACCAAGTCAGTAAGCAGAGATAAATGGTGGCACACAGCTCACTTTCTCCTTTTTATTCAGTCCAGAACCCCAGACCATGGGATCATGTTGCCCATTTTTAGGACGAGTTCTCACACCTTAATTATTTAAGTCTAGTAACTCTGGTAGGAACAAGGCCAGAGGTTTTTCTCTTAGATGATTTTAGATGCTCTTAACTTGACATTCAGTACTAGCAATGAAGGCAAGGCTGTCTGAACTACCAAGGACTCATTTGTCCAGAGGAAAAACACAGTCGATCATCTAGAGAACTGGTGATAAAGTGTAATGCTTAATGGCCTTCCTAAGCTGGCAGTCTCTCCCAGAGTATCCTCTGTACCAGTATCTGAGAAGAAATCCTTCTGTTCATCTTAAAACCAGTTGGAGCAGATCTTTTTTAAATATGAGGAAATGAAGATATTCTCAATGAATTGTATACCAACTAGAAAATGTGGACATGCACTGACAGATATCTCAAAAGAGAGACTGGTCATGCATCAAGTAGTGTTCCTATATAAAACACAATTTAAATTATCTTTAAATTGTGTTTAAATGGATCATATGTATTTTGTCAGAGCAGAAAAGAAAACAGAGATTTTGCTGCTCTATGAACATTCTATCTAAACTCACATTGGTAATAATTCCCACTGTGAGGTACACAGAGTGCTGAAAAGTAATCCAGTTATGGATTATGTTCTAGGAGGAACTATGGAGAACTATAGGAGATTTATGAAGAAAAGAAGAATCTGAGAATAGAACTCAGTTGGTAGAGTTTTGCCTCACATGATTGAAGCCCGGGGTTCTATCTTTAACATCACATACAGCATGTATGATGAGTCATACCTGTAATCTAAGCAACTGGGAATTAGAAACAGAAGGATTACACATTAAAGATCATCACTGGCTATCTTGTGAGTTTGGGGCCAGCCTGGGATACATGAGATCCTATCTCAAACTCCTTTTCAAAACATAAGTTAAGGCCTGGGACTATCAAGCAAAGGGAACTGTGGTTTTATAAAGAGGAGAGGACAGGCCTGGGATGCTTTACATTATCATGTGACACCCTGTGCAAGACTGTGACTCTGCAGAGATCCAACCAGAGAAGAAAACAAAATCTTTCAACTGAGACTGCTTGACCTCAAACTTTCCAGATGTTAGAACTGTGAGCCAACTAACATTCCATTATTTGTGTCAACATAAAGTGGACACAAACAACTTTTAAAAGAATTTTCTCTCTTGCTGTTGGTATTTTGCCAAGTTGGGAACTGGTACTATGAATAAAAAGAATTCATGTTTGTAGATGCTAAAGAGGTTAATTAAATGTCAGTACTCTTGAATGAAGTCTCTTGGTATGGAGAGAACAGTGTCTATGTATTTTAAAAGTCATGATATTATCAGTTCTAAAATAACAATTATACTGAATTAGTGTCCATCTGTTGTCTCATGAAAAAGAAGCCTAACTGAACCCAGGAATTCAGGACCTATATTTATAAGAGATTGCTCCCTTAAAATATAATACATAGGTTAAGACAGAGATTAACCTCAACACTGGGATATGAGAGCCAAATCACGTAATTCTCTGGCTGTTTGCAGGTGTATCTGTATTTGGATTCATTTTTACAAAATTGAGCTGAAAAGCATAGACATAGATAGGTCCATGAGAATATTTTAAAATTCTAATTAACTGGCATTGGTCTTCATGATTAAACTTGTTCTTTGATCTCCCTCCCACCCCTAATTTTCTCCTTTCTCCCTACAGATCCCTTTTCTACATTTACCCCTGGTTAAAAATCAGTGGGTCACAAAAGTAATGTCAGTATAATTATAGTTTTTTCAAAGTCTAATATTGGTAATGCTAATACTCTCCGTGACAGTGTGTCAACACATCTAGCAAATGGTCTTATTTTAAAAGATATTATCATGTAGCTTGAGACTGTATGGAAATTAGATACTAATACTCTAAATCGCAAGAGACTGCATCAAAGAAAACTGGAACCCACATAAACACTGTGTTTATAGCAGACTAAAATTTTTGATTTACAAGAGGAAAAAGAGAGAAGGTAGATAGAAGGCATTTACAGGCATCGAATTAACAGCTGAAAAAGAAGTAATGACAGAGAAGTAAAAGTTAATGAGGTAAGGGAAATTGGACTTTATTGATTAACAAACTAACTAAGCAGGTAACTAACCATGAATCTATTTGGAATCAAGAACCTAAATAGGTTTCCAAGGAGTATTCATCAATAATGTGAATTTATTAAAATGAAAGGGGAATCCAGCTCATAAAGATTTGGCCTTACCCTACAAAATTACCCTGTGCCTGCCTTGTGCTACACATACCTTCCAAGGAGTAGCTTTGTCTCTAATGATGCTTAACCAAAAATGCATTAGAGTCTTTTCCTATCTTGGGGTAAACTGAGTTCCATAATATCATCACTGGTTCTCAGAGATTCACATAAACAGAGTTCTTTATCTCAGATGAATATATAAGGCTGCAGGTTAAACAGGATTCTGTTGTTAGATTCCTGGATGATGAAGAATAATGAGAAAACACATTAAAATGGCATGATTTTGTTTTAAAAATAGCACATTATTAAATGAGATATTTTTGTGATTGAGTAGACATTTACTTTCAATACATTAACTTTTATTTCTCTGTCATTATTTCTTTATCAGGTGTTAATTTGATGCCTATAAATGCCTTCTATCTACCTTTTGTCTTTTTCCTCTCTTGCAAATTAAAAGATTTCACACTGCAACAAATACAGTGTTTAGGCAGGTTTCATGTTTTCTTTGATGCAGTCTCTCGTGATTTGGGGTTTTAGTGTCTAATTTCCATACATTGAATTTTTCACATTAAATTAAATTTTATAACGGTTTCAGAGAACAGTATATGTTGTTTCCATTGTCCTTGGTTACTCTCCAGGACTAGATGGAAAGACCTTCATGCTGTGGGCACCAACCCTTTGATTGTAAGACATATAGAGGCCAAGCTGGAACAGAGCTTAAAGTTCCTCCCTCTTGGCTGTCTTTTGAGAGGTCACTGAGAAGGAAAAACAGACACAAGAAAAAGAGACTTAAAATAGTACAGACATTTGTCAGAGCCCACTATCCATCTGGGGTAGCTGTATATCAAAAATGTGAAACAGTTTTCTTTTTGGTCCTCAGCTGCATTGCTAAAGAGAGCCAGTGGGTATAAAGAAGAATAGTGTTA
This sequence comes from Tokudaia tokunoshimensis, assembly GCA_036184795.1. NCBI lineage: Eukaryota > Metazoa > Chordata > Mammalia > Rodentia > Muridae > Tokudaia > Tokudaia tokunoshimensis. The sequence continues at coordinate 72,380,182 of BTHU01000013.1, forward strand.
AGTGGTCCATAAACCTCTCTTATGGCCAACCATTACCACTGGTCTATGGGAGGCAGTGGTGGGAATCTTGGAAAACCAGTTATTTTAGTCTGTGAAAGCTAATTATGTGGTTTTGGTAAACTTCCAGAACTTTTCAAAATGACACTTTGCAAAGTAATGTGGCATATAGTTAACACCATTCACAGTGATAGAAGGCACTCTGTGGGCTTCTGTGGGAGAAAAGTCATTAACACTCTTACTCACCTGAGAGCCCTGGAAGTTACAATATGTCAGACCACTGGTATGATAGTGGCACAACTGTCATGGGAGTGACAAACCACTTTATTATTCATGTTAGGTCTGCTCCACAGGAGGAATTTATGTCTACTACCATAAGCCTGCTCAAAAGGCATGGCTGGGTAGGTCATATGACCTAGATAAGAATTTACTACTAGCCTTCCAGTTTCTGTCTGCACCCTGGGTTGATCCTATGCAATTGTGCTCCATACCCAAATACCACCAGGAGAGAGCTGGTCTCACAGGAGTGCTGAGTCACCAGTGAGCACAGGTAAGACCACCACTTCTGCTCAAATTCTTGGCACAAGAGGGACCCACCCTGAGCCATCAGGACACAGGAGCCAAGGAAAGCCAGGGACAGAATTCTGCCAGTTCTGTCAGCACCCTGTGCCACAACTCTCCATACCCAAATTCCTCGCAGAGAGAACTGGTCTCCCAGGATTTCTGACACACAGACTTGCAGGAAGGACAAGCCACAGTCAGGGAGATCAAGAACAGTTAATACCAGCAATAACCAGAGGGCCAGAGGCAAGAGCAAGAACATAAGAAACAGAAATCAAGGCTACTTGGCATCATGAGAACTCAGTTCTCCTACCACAGTGAGCCTTGAATACCCCAACACACTAGAAAAGCAAGACTTGAATTTAAAATCACATTTCATGATAGAGAACTTCAAGAAGGAAATAAATAACTCCGTTAAAGAAATACAGGAGAACACAGATAAATAGGTGAAAGACCTTAAAGAGGAAACAAAAATCCCTTAAAGAATTTCAGGAAAACACAACAAAACAGGTGAAGGAACTTAAAAAACCATCCAGGATCTAAAAATGGAAATAGAAACAATAAAGAAATCATGAAGGGAGACAATCCTTGGGATAGAAAATCTAGGAAAGAGATCAGGAGTCATAGATGCAAGCATCAGAAACAGAATACAAGAGATAGAAGAGAGAATCTTAGGTGCTGAATTATCATAGAAAACATTGACACAAAAGTCAAAGAAAATGTAAAATGAAAAAATATCCTAATCCAGAACATATAGGAAATCCAGGACAGAATGAGAGACCAAACCTAAAGATAATGGGTATAGAAGAGAGTGACGATTTCCAACTTAAAGACTGAGTAAATATCTTCAACAAAATTATAGAAGAAAACTTCCCTAACCTAAAGAAAGTGATACCCATAAACAGAAGAGGCCTACTGAACTACAAATAGATTAGACCAGAAAAGAAATTCCTCCTGTCACATAATAATCAAAACACTAAATGCTCAAAACAAAGAAAGACTATTAAAAGTAGTAAGGGAAAAAGGTCAAGTAATATATAAAGACAGACCTATCAGAATTACTCCAGACTTCTAAACAGAAACTATGAAAGCTAGAAGATCCTGAACAGATGTTATTCAGACACTAAGAGAACACAAATGCCAGTCCAGGCTACTATACCCAGCAAAACTCTCAATTACCATAGATGGAGAAACCTAGATATCCCATGACAAAAACAAATTTACACAATGCCTTTCCACAAATAAAGCCCTAAAAAGGATAATAGATAGAAAACACCAATGCAAGGAGGGAAACTATAGCCTAGAAAAAGCAAGAAAGTAATCTTCTTTCAACCATCCCAAAAGAAGACAGACACACAAACATAAAAGTAACATCAAAAATAACAGGAAGCAACAATCATTAATCCTTAATATCTCTTAAAATCAATGGACTCAATTCCCCAATAAAAAGTCAAGGAATAACAGACTAGATACACAAACAGGACCCAACAGTTTGCTGCATACAGGAAACACACCTCAGTGTCAAAGAAAGACACTACCTCAGAATAAAGATTTGGGAAAAAATTTTCCAAGCTAATGGTTCCAAGAAACATATTGAAGTAGTCAATCTAATAGCTAATAAAAAACTTTCAACCAAAATTTATCAAAAAAGATAAGGAAAGACACTTCATATTCATCAAAGGAAAAACCAACCAAAAAGAACTGTCAATTCTGAACATCTATGCTCCAAATACAAGGGCACCCACATTCATAAAAGAAACTCTACTAAAGCTCAAAGTACACATTGCATCTCCCACAATAATATAGGAAGACTTGGGAAACTTCAACACCCCACTCTCCTTAATGGACAGATCATGAAAACAGAAACTAAACAGAGACACATTGAAACTAACAGAAGTTATAGACCAAATGGATTTAACAGATATCTATAGAATAATTCATCCAAAAACAAAAGAATATACCTTCTTCTCAGCACCTCATGGTACCTTCTCCAAAACTGACCATATAATCATTAACAAAACAGACCTCAACATATACAATAAGATTTAAATAATCCCATGCATCCTACAAATCACTATGGACTAAGACTGGTCGAGCAACAAAAACAACAGAAAGCACACATATACATGAAAGCTGAACAATGCCCTACCTAATGATAAGGAAGAAATAAAGAAATTGGTCAAGGAAGAAATAAATAAATTAAGACATTTTAGAGTTAATGAAAATGAAGGCACAACATTCCCAAATTTATAGGACACAAGCAGTACTAAGAGGAAAACTCATAGCTCTGAGTACCTCCAAAAAGAACCTGGAGAGAACATGCAATAGCAGCATGACAGCACATCTGAAGGCTCTAGAACAAAAAGAAGCAAATATACCCAAGAGGAGTAGATATCAGGAAATAATCAAACTCAGGGATGAAATCAACCAAGTAGAAACAAAAATAACTATTCAAGGAATCAACAAAACCAGTAGCTGGTTCTTTGAGAAAATCAACAAGATAGATAACCCCTAGTTAGACTAACCTGAGGGCACAAAGACAATATCCAAATTAGCAAAATCAGAAATGAAAAGGGAGACATAACAACCGAAACTGAAGAAATTCCAAAAAATAAGATTCTACTACAAAAGTCTATAGTCAACAAACCTGGATGAAACACAATTTTCTAGACAGATACCAAATACCAAAATTAAATCAGTATCAGATAAACCATCTAAAGAGTTACATAACCCCTAAAGAAATAGGAGCAGTTATTAAAGGTCTGCCAACCAAAAAAAGCTCAGGACCAGATGGTTTTAGTGCAGAGTTCTATCAGATCTTCAAAACCTAATACCAATACTCTTCAAACTATTCCACAAAATAGAAACAGAAGTAATACTCCCCAATTCATTCTATAAAGCCACAGTTACTCTGAGTATTCTCCCTTGGAAATGGAACTGATTCTGTCTAATCAGGAACTTTTCACAATTTCCTTTCATAGAAGACTTCATAAGAGATTTGTTTCTACTTCTATCATGTTTAATGTTCCCAACAGATGTTAAAAACTGTTTGAGTGCATATTACTTTTAGCTTTATAAGATACCATGTAGTCTAACTTCTTGAGTTCTTTTTATATATTGATTATTAGCCCTCTATCGGATGTAGGGTTGGTAAAGATCTTTACCCAATTTGTTTGTTGCCGTTTTGTCCTACTGATAGTGTCCTTTGTCTTACAGAAGCTTTGTAATTTATGAGGTCCCATTTGTCAATTCTTAATCTTAGAGCATAAGCTATTGGTGTTCTGTTCAGGAAATTTTCCTCTGTGCTCATGTGCATGAGGCTCTTTGCCACTTTCTTTTCTATTAGTTTCAGTGTATCTGTATTTATGTGGAGGTCCTTGATCCACTTAGACTTGAGATTTGTACAAGGAGATAAGAATGGATCAATTTGCATTCTTCTACAGGCTAACCATCAGTTAAACCAGCATCATTTGTTGAAAATGCTGGGATTTTTTCTCACTGTATCTCTTTAACTCCTTTGTCAAAGATCAAGTGACCATAAGTGTGTCAGTTCATTCCTGGGTCTTCAATTCTATTCCATTGATCTACCTGCCTGTCACTGTTCCAATATCACGCAGTTTTTATCATATGTAGCAGACGATGGCACTATTGGACATCAGTGAGAGGAAAGGCCCTTGGTACTATGAAGGCTCAATGCCCCAATGTAGGGGAATGCCAGGACAAGGAAGTGGGAGTGGGTGTGTTGGTGAGCAGGGGGAGGGCAGATGGGATAAGGGGTTTTCAGAAGGGAAATGAGGAAAGGGGAATAACATTTGAAATGTAAAAAGATATAGTAAAAAATGAAGATATTCATCTGTATTTAAGATGCATTTAACTATTATAAATTATTTTGATTACTTAAAATGTCAATACTCAGTTGTATATTTTTAAAGAAATTTTATTTGTTCAATAAAAATAGAAAGAAAAACAGAACTTACTACTAATCTCTTGTTAACCTGGTTGATGACATCTCACCAGGTTTATACTGCACAGTTGCATACTCCCCATGCTGTAGCATTCCTGGAAATGTGATTTCTATTTAAAAAATAGATACCCAAGTCTACCTCCTTCCAAGTCAATTAAGTACACAAAGGGTTTATATAGATTATTATCCATGAGAGTTGGTCTCTCTTCACTGTTCATTTCTTTCAATATTACAATATGAACTTATATCCTCTTGGTTTTTTTTTTAATGGTTGTTGTTTTGTAATGGTGGTGGCGGTAGAATTAATGGTCATGGTGGTGTGTGTACAGGTGCATGTAGAGGCCAGAAATTCAAATCATATTTCTTCCTTAATCCATTTCCACAATATTTTTTTGAAATACAATCTCACAGTGAATGAGAAACTCACCAATTTTTCTTGTCTGGATATGGAACAAACTCTAGGACTCCTAGAGTTTCTACCTCCCCAGCAGTCGTTTAAGCCCTGGGATACAGGTGTACACCTGCCATCAGCTCTTTCACGTGGGCTTTGGGAAGCGAACTCAAGTCCTCATGTTTACACAAGTACGTCACCAACAGAGCCGTTTTCCTAGCCCTATACTTCTTCTACATTTCAGTTTATAGCACATGGGTACTTTGTTTACTTTCAGGTCAATTATGCTCCAGCTTAAATAAAAAATTTTAGAACATTAAAAAGAAAGACAAAAGGATTAGTCACAAGTTATGTCAGTAAATAAAATAGATGCTATATGGAAATACTTCATTCACTTCATGTACTGAATGGTCACTGCACTGATTAAGCACCAAGAATGTTTATTTTACAAGTAGAATAAATGTTATTTATTTCTTGCTCCATTATCAAGTAAAAATTATTTATTATAAACTCAAAGAAAGGCTAAAAAGTCAAGCATACATAAACAAGCTGCTCTACCGGACACTATTAAGATTTTGATAAAATTTCTGTAGTTAGCTGCTTTATTCTTTTGACAAACTCTGAATATTTTAATTATTTTAAATTGTAACTCAATGTGTTTTATAGACTTATAAAAAATGTCAAAGTTAAAATATTTTATATTTATTAAACTCATTCTTTTATTCATGGAAGAGAGTGAGGACGTACAGCACAGGGCTTGTGTGGGAGACAGAGGACAGCTTTCAAGAGTCAGTTCTTTATTTCCATCCTGAGGATCTGGTGGATCAAACCCAAACCATCAGGCTTAACTGCAAGCATATTACCTGGTTACCATCTCATATTTAATATTTTATATTGTAATTAATTCATGGTACATTGAAATATAAAAGGTTTTATTGAAGCAAATAGAATCTAACACAAACTTCACAGAACTCATCATATCAAAAGTCCAGTAATTCACTATGAACATTACTGAAACAAAAATATAGTCACTGGTAGTTTCCTGATGAAAGATTACAATATCCAGCTTCCCTTGTGGACCATAGAAGTGGTTTCTGCCCCTATAGGGGGAGCCTCTTCCCATCTTCCTCTCTAGGCATCGTGAGCATCCCCACATTCTCTCACTGTGGATAAACATGATCCCCCCGAAGTTCATACCAAGCCTCTCCTTCCTTCCTCCTTCTGTTTCTCTACAGCTACTTCTTAATAATCTGATAATCTAATAGTCATGCACAGTAAGATATCTGCTTCACCAATGACTCGTAAGAGATAAACAAAACCCTAATAGTCTAGTGAGATGACTCAGCAACTGAAGCTTGAGTTCAATCGCTGAATTGCACAAAGGTGAACAAAAAGCACCGACTCCCTCACGCTGTCCTCTGACATATCATTGCATATGAATATGCAATGTGACGTGCACACACACACACACACACACACACCACCACCACCACCACCACCACCACCACCACCACCACCACCATAAAATTAATAATTTTAGAGAATCAAATGAAAGTTCTAGAGAAAATATAATAAAATGAAACTCTCTGGGGAAAGACAAAAATTCATTAAATTTAAAAAATGGAGCATTAAAAGTTATATAAGCCAGCAGTTCTGAACTTGTGGGTTAAGTCCCCTTTGGGGATCAAACAACCCTTTCATAGGAGCCACATATCAGATATTCTGCATATCAGATATTTATTCTATGATTTATAGCAGTAGCAGGATCTCTTTTATGAAGTAGCAATCAAAATTATTTTATTGTTGGGGGTCATCGCAACATGAAAAACTATATTAAAGAGTCACAGCATTAGGAAGGTTGAGAACCACTGATCTAGACTAAAAGTGGAGGAAAACTTGTAATCTCAGCATTTACAGTGTGGCTGCAGGAGAATTAGAAAATCAAGGTCATCTTCAGCTATACGGAATTCTGACAAGCCTGGGCTATAAGATATTGCTTCAAATAATAACCCCTAGACAATGAAAGAAAGAAAAAAGGAAAGTAAGGAAGGTGAGAGGAAGGAGGGAGAGAAGAAAAAGAAGGAAGGACTCAATTTAAATAGCTTAGAGAAAACAAAAAACAAACATTAGACACAACTACCAAAGGCCAGGAGCTTAGAGATGCACAGGATTGTAATAAAATTCCCAGCATTCATTTCTCAGGGCTCCGTAAGAGACAGTGAAAATGGCAGGCTGAGCATGCAGGATGATGACTCCTGGGAATTTAGCTGGCAAAAGATGCAAAATAGCAGATTCCAAAACCAACAAGTTTCATTGACTAGGAGGACACCTAATTAAACCTAACTAAACTTTAGCAAGCTAGAGAGATGGACCAGAGGTCAAGAGCACTTACTTCCCATACAGAAGACCCAACTTTATTTCCAGTACCCACATGCACATACACAATGATGCATATGCATACACAAATATTAAAATAATGATTTTTTTAAATCCCCCAAACTAAAAATGAATAAGTTTCAATCAACCATAAAATAAAACCATCTTCTCTATATAGCCAAATACTTTGAAAGAAGTCCCATCTTTCATTAGAAGTAAAAATAGTAATAATAATTACTATATTAAATATTAAAAATAATAATAAAAAACTCATTGTGGGAACCATAAAGAATTACAGAAGTTATGTCAAGTGTTGCAGATAAGGGGTCTTATTCCTAGAAGTCAGTGTCCTGCAGCAATAGGAAGAACAAGAAGATATACTTTGATAAGGAAAAAGGAAAAGCTTGGTCACCAGTAAATGAGATAAGCTAAAGTCATTTCTCTATAGATCCAAGTCATAGAAGAATGTCAGGGGAGTAAAGAAATAACTCCAGCTGCTGGGGATTCAGTACTACAGCAGTCTCTCATTACTTCTGGAGACTTCTGCACATACACAGACACACAGATCAGACACATACAAAAAGAGACAGACAGACAGACAGACAGACAGACAGACAGACAGACAGACAGACAGACAGACAGAGAGAAATAAATAATAAATATTTTAAGTACAGAATATCAGAGCACTAAGAGAGAGAGAGAGAGAGAGAGAGAGAGAGAGAGAGAGAAAGTGCGCGATAAGCAAAAAGGGATTTCCATTTTCTCTTGTGTTTTCCAAATTATGTCTGTTGGTTAAAGAAGAACTTATCTCTAATATGGTTTAGATATTCATATAAACATATACTAGGAAATACTTGCTGCTAAAAGTGGAGGAAAAGAAAGGGACAGAAAAAAAAATAAAGATCTTATACTTCACCCAAACTTGAAACTGGTAAAATCCATGACACTCATGAAGCATAATACAGCTCAAGAGCAAGAGCTGAAAGAGCTAGAAAAAGAAATCCACTCAGAAGAACTGTAGGTGAAGAGGGATTATAAAGATGTTTGAGAAAGAAGGAAGAGGAAAGCAGAAATACAAAAGCATACAAAATGATTTTTTTTAAAAAAAAATTCAAGCAGTGATGTATTCATAATTAACCTAAATAGAAATTACTTGAATCAAAAGACATATGGGAAGGGTGGATTAATAACAGCAACCACATTTTGAAAACAAGAAGTCACTTCAAGGCTGGGGTGGCAGCTCTGCAGTTAAGGGGCTGCTGCTCTTGCGGAGGAGCAGAGTTCAGTCCCAGCACCCACACTGGGCAGCTCACATCTGCCTGTAACTCCAGCTCCAGGGTATTGAGCACCTTATTCTGAACACACATCCAACAGAGACATACATAATTTAAATTAAATAATCGTTCAAAAAGGAACCCACTTCAAATATCACAATATGCATGCACTGAGAAATGCAGAGACATATCATGCACACTTTAATGAAAATGAACATACACTTTAGGATAAAGAAGGTATCCTCACACAGTGAAACCAAAATTGTTTGTCCTGAAGTCAAGTTACTGATGTACCTTCCCAACCCTGTGGGCCCTAGTCCTCCTCTTTGTCAGAGTCCCTCTGTCCTCAAGATTCGGGATTCCAGAGTTTTGCAAATCAAACCCTTATGCATGTTTGCTTTTATTTCATGAAATAATCTTCTGGGCAAACATTGCCAAGTCCTCACACAAGAGTATCATGTTTCAAATATCCAGCAGGTAAGACACTGTGCCAGTGGCCTACCCCTGGATGAAAATGGTGTTCATCATAAAAGAGAGTAAAATTTCAAGAGCTATATTTATTCATATTTTAATAGACTCAATTTTTATTCATTCATTAATTTATTAATTCACTTTACATCTCAATCGTGACCCCTACTCCTCCCAGTCTCCCCTCACACAGGATCTCCTCCCTCCCCTTCTCTGAGAAATAGATGGCCCCCCTGGATACCAACCCACCCTGGCACCTCATGTCCCTGCAGGACTAGGCACATCCTCACCCCTTGAGGCCAGAAAAGCAGCCTAGTTAGAGAAACAGAATCCACAGGCAGGCAACAGAGCCAAGTTTTATTTTTATTGTCATTATATGTGTATATGTATGTGACTATGTGTGCAGGCACTCTCTCAGAGCCCAGAAGAAGGCTTCAATTCTCCTGAAGTTGAAGTTATAGACAATTGTGAGCCTCCCAACATGGGTGCTGGAAACCAACCTCAAATCCTCTGCCAGGGCAGTATGTGAGCGATCTCTTCAGCTCCTACAGTATACTTACTGTTCATTTGTTTCTTTGCTCAAATGGACTATGAATCTTGACAAGTCCTTTAAGTTTATTTCTCCAGGCACTTTTTTGTTTGTAGTTACTATAGATTTTAATGTTTAATAAATAGCTTCAAGATAAATTGACTATATTTAAGCACTGGGAACATTACTTAAAGAGACACTTAATTACATGTTAGCCCAGAATATTCTGTCCCTTAAATTGTCGAAACTTTACCCAGTACTGGGCTGTCCCAGCATTACTATTGAAAATATGACTGACTAGCCAAATTACTAAAGGACAGACAAAACCTCCTGGAATTTGGATGAGGTCATTAGATGTGAATATGAATCAATCCATTCATGTGCTCTAGTCCTGATGAAAATCACATATTTCTGAATCAATCTTTTAATGAACTGAGAACTTAGTAAAGTTCTGTATCTTTCAACAAGCAGGGCACAGAAAGTCAAAAAACACATCATACATATAAATTAGCCGAAATTTATCCTCAAAAAAGATTGAGACAGAAGGGTCATGATTTAGCTCTTTCTGACAGTCAAACTTAACCCTTCTTGGAAACTGAAGCCCCAAGGAAAGAAAAAAGCACACATCAAATTTAAGTTATTGTCCTTCTTTTCAAATATTTGTCATGACAAATTACTTACACACTTTAAAATTCACATCACGTGGAGTGGCATGATGAAACCCCATATTGTCCTATTACCCCTGGTGTAACTGGTCTATTTCTCTGTTCTGTCTATCCATGGCAAGACTCTATTCACCTCATTGAGCTTTTAGGACAGTCCTGCTCTTCCGTAATAAAACACTGGCCAAAAGCAATCTTAGGGAGGTGTGATCTGGCATATAAATTTTAGTCCATCATCAAAGGAAGTCAAGGCAGGAGCTGAAGCAGAGGCGATGGAGGAATGCTGCTTACTGGCTGGCTTTCCAGCTCATGTTCAGGTACCTTTCCTGTACAGCCCAGACCCATCTGTCTACAGTGGGAAAGTGTATCAATTAACAATTAATAAAATGCCACAGGGCCAATCTGATCTGGGCACTCCTTCAGCTGAAGTTTTCTCTTTCCAGGTGATTAAAGGTCTGTCTGTAGTAGACAGCTAAAGCTCATTAGGACAGTGGCCCTTGAAAAACTCAGACTGACACTTGTCAACGATATGATTTTGAGTAGAGGTTTCGTGTGTTCCTGATATCCTCAAATCTCAGCATGGGTGAGGATGCCTTTGAACTTTTCATCTTCCTGCATTTCAACCCCCCAAAATGCTATTATTATGAGCATTCACCAACACATCTGTATTTGTTAGGGTTTTACTGCTGAGGACAAACACCATGACCAATGCAAGCTTTATAAAAGACTTTGGGCTGGCTTACAGGTTCAGAGGTTCAGTCCATTGTCATCAAAGCAGAAGCATGGCAGCATCCAGGCAGGCATGGTGAGGAGGAGTTGAGCGTTCTACATCTTTATCCAAAGGAAGCCAGGAACAGACTGGGAATCCCCAGGCATCTAGGAGGAAGATCTCTAAGCCCAATCCCACAGTGACATACTTCCTCCAATGAGGCCACACCTTCTAATAGTGCCACTCCCTGGGACAAGCATATACAAACCATCACAACATCCAGTTGGTGAGGTGCTAGGGATGGCACCCAGAGCTCTGTGTTTGCTAGGTAAGCACTGTACTAATTTAGCAGCAGCCAAGCTTCACACATAACTTCTTAATTCATTTGTTGACTTAAAAAATTAGTAAAAATCTCTAGGTACATACCTGTGATCCCAGCACTCTGGAGGTTGGAGGTAGGATGGCCTGATGTTTTAAAACATCTTTAGCTAAATGGTGAGTTCAAAGCCTGAGCTAAACAAGACCTTGAATTACAAAAGGAAAAGTCTATAAACCTGGGCATTAGAGACACGTAAAAGACTGAAAAAGAGATCAGAGTTTCTAGATGATTTGACAATGTGAAATGCCTTCATTTTTTTCTGTCCTTGGTAATTTTGAGACAGAATAAAGTAACATGGGACAAAGCCAGTGAAAAGTGTCAGTGTAGAACAAAGTAGACAGCATTTTTGCATGCTGATAACTTCACATTGAAAATCCATACCACCAAAGACCCATCATAACTCCAGCCTGAGACTTAACGTGAGATAGACCCATAGCCTCCATCCAATAGACTGGTGCTACAGGTTGGACCTATAGCCAAAAGACCTGTTGGAAGGTACTCACCCCAATAGGATTAAAAATTGAAGGTCCTTGAACACAAACACTCCTGTTGTCTCTGTGTTTTGTTTTGTTTTTTGTTGTTTTGTTTTTTAATTTCATGTGCTTCTGAGGTTCCCCAGGAGATCTAATTAAAATACAAGAAGTATAATAAACTTGAAATATTTCTGCAGAAATATGTTTGGTTCTTAAGCAGCCGGACAACTAAAGCAAAGAAAAAAAATGCTGTGTAAGGTGTCAATCATTAGAGAAGAGTGATGGGAGTTTCCTGTCCATTAGTCTGGGGAGGAGGGGTATCTTCCAGTTTGGGCAGTTGTGAGAGTGATCACAAATCAGGGCAAAGGCACTTTAATGATTTGTAATTTAGCAATTATTTAGGAAGGGAAATGATAGGAAAACCACTGGTTTGTCTAGAAAAGGATCTGAGCTGAACTTTGACCAAGCAATATGAATTTGTTAATGATTTTCAAAAATTACTTTTGAAATTAAAATATGATTACATGGTTTACCCCTCTCCTGTTCCTCCCTTTAGTCCTTGCCACGCATTCCACCCCCAGCCTTGCTCTCCTCAAGGTCACACCCTCTATTGTTCTAGTTATTGCTAATGTCTGTGGGTATGTATGAGGATGTATTTCCTAAATAAGTAAATACAACTTATATAGTGTTATATTTATGTATGTTTTCAGGCCTGATCATGTGGCGTTGGATAGCCATTTGGGAGCTCTTCCCTGGATAACAATATTTTTCTCCATCTCAGTAGTCCTTAGTAGCCAGTAGTGTTTGATCTAAGGATAAGGCCCCAGGATAATTCCCCCACACTTGTTAGCATGTGTACTAGTGTGATCCTTGTTCAGGTCTTCTTTATGTAGCCACATTGTTGAGATTTCATGGATGTAGCATCTCGGAAACTTCTAGAAGACAAAATTTCTCAGCAAATGTCAGTTCCCCTAACTTTTACAATCTTCCTATTCCTTCTTCCATTATGATCCCTGAGCATTGGGTGTAGTAGTTGTGTTGTAGTTGTATCAGTTGGGTTGTTCTCTAAATTTTTATTGGCTGTGATACACTGTACTGGGTTCCATATTTTACAATGAGAAGATATCTTTCATTGGGAATGAGACCTATACTTATTTCTCAGTACATAAGCGTAAGTATAGGATGCAGTTAGGAATTATACTGATTTAGTAAAATGGTGGTTGTAAGTTCTCCTTGAAGATCCATGACTTCAAAATCTTGACTAGGTTTTTCAGTGTTATTCATGATTTTCCTTCTGTGCAGGCTTTAAGCTCAATTAGAGAGTTGTTGGTTACCACTAAGGTATTCAAGGTATTTTAGTCTTAAGGATATTGTGCCATCCTGGTCATTGTTATTGTTTTAGTTCATTGACATCATGAACTGTGTGGATGATGCTCCATGATTTGTGTGTGTGTGTGTGTGTGTGTGTGTGTGTGTGTGTGTGTGTGTACCTAAGAATGTGCACATGAGTGCAAATTCTCTAAGATTCCAGAAGAGGGCATTGGATCTCTGTGGAGGCAGAGTTACAGGCAGTTATGAGTTTCTCCCTGTGGGTTTTGGGAACTGAACTCAGATCCTCCACAATAGTAGCATAAGTTTTTAACCACTAAGCCCCTAGAAGTATGAATTTTCTAGAAATCTTCTAACACTTGTTACTTGTCAGTGTTCACATATAAAGATAATAGCTGTCATTTCAATGTGGTGGCTCTCAGCTGCTTTGGAGTGCTGATAAAGCAGATACTTGTTCCAAAATGTAACTGAGAGGTCAGAGCTGAAGGACAGACTGTTCTTACCACTTTGAAAGACTGAGAAAGCTTACAGGCTTTCTGTATATAGGTTACAGATCTAAAACCCTGAGAACAATGTGTATATCAATGGCCAGTGTGAGACACCTGTGAGACGTCTCCACAGTTTTTCAGAGAATAAGGTCGAACATTTTCACACATTTGCATTCAGAAGGGAAATAAACAATTACCAAATGAATGTGCATCTTTTGTTTGAAAAACAAAAACAAAACCCTGGTTCTGTTGCTCTGTTCCCAGCACCTTAGAAATCTTTGGTTTCAATACTGAGGTGATAGCTCATTTGGTAAAGTACTTGGTTGGCAAGCATGAAACACAAGTTCTATATCTATATATTTTTATCTATAGATAAAAATACTGGCATAGTAGTGTATACTTCTAATCAAACCTAATATTTTGTAACTTGATATCTCAAAGTATATTCCATTTTATTCATTTTATATATAACACGTCATAAGTGAGGATTTAATTCTTGTGTGCATATGTATTTCTGAATACTTCCATGTAATAATAAATAATAATGTGTTGTGTCTAAATTCTACTTAATATTGATAACATTTCCATAGAAGTAAAAAATGAAATATTTGATTTTTCTAAAAATTTTACCAATAAAAATATCTTCTATCTTATTTGTTAAAATAGAGATATATCAATTCAATTTTAAATATAGACGGCAATAGAGTTCAGAGGATAGGGACACTTGGTGCTAACTCTTATGACCTGAGTTGAATCCCTCAGGATCCATATGGTGGCAAAGAAGAACTGATTTTTTTCAAGTAACCTCTAACCTTCACATGCAAGCTGTGGTATGTGCATGCCTGGACACACACACAAATATGCATGCACGCATGTGCACACATACACACACACACATCACTAAATAGTTGAATAAATAAATAAAATATAATGTAATATTAAACTCTTCATAAGCAAGAGAGATGGCCCTGTGATGAAGAGCAGTGGCTGCTGTAGCACAGGACCCAGGATTACCTGGGTACCAGACCCCTTTTGGCAGCTCACAACTGCCTGTAGCTCCAGTTTCATGGCACTTGATAATCCTCTTCTGGCCTCTTCTTGCATCAGATATATATATCATTCACAGATATACCTGCAATGGCAAACATTTGCTAAACATGAGAGTGTCCTCTGATACTTCATATTCTCCCAGCATGTTTCTGTCTCCCTGCTTTTCTTCAACATATATATGTACACACATGCACACATGTACATATAATTCTATGAATAAGACTTTCTGTCTCCTGATAGCTGTGGCTAAGTTTTGACTACCCAAATGTTGGGCATTTCACTTTAGGATTCGTTTTCTGTCACTGCCTTTCTTACTCTTGTCAATTCTTTTTCTTTAATCAGGAGTATTTGAACAATGAGTGAGGAAAGAGAAAGAAAAAGTTGAGATTAACATATATTGACTTTTTCTATTCCTGGTAATGGTTTTTGAGAGTAAAAATGTTGGAAATTGAGACTGCTTTAGTTTTATTTAAGTTGCTGCGACAAAATGTCCTGAATAAAAGCAGCATGGGGACAAAGGGATTTACTTCAGTGCACAGTTCTGGTTTATAATCTATTATTGTGGAAAGCCAAGCAGGGACCTGAAGCAGCCAGTCAAGAGTACAGAGAAATGGATGCACATAGTTTTCTTGATTAGTTTTATTGTGTTCAGTTAGACTGTGCTACTCTCTTACATTTCAAAACGTCTTGCTTAGGGGGCTGGGTCTTCCCTTAGCTAGTTAATTCCCTTAACTAACTAACTAATTAATTAATCAATCAAACAACACCCCCTGACATGTCCACAGGCCAACCCAATGTATGTAATCCCTCATTGAGACTCTTTTCTCAGGAGAGTGTGACAAGCTGACCACTACAGAAGCAAAACAGTCTACTGGTTCTTCATTTCTATGCATTACACACTGATAGCATCTATCGAAAGTGCTATGAATCCATCAACCTTACCTCTTTATACATTGATATTAAAATTGTAGCTTTTAGGATTATACATTAATAACTCAAAGCACAGGATTTCAACTTTACAATTCAAAAGATTGCAGAAATTATAGCAAACAGGACTGAGACATGCATTGCAGTTATATAAGGGATAGGGCATAATAATATAGATTTCTTTCAAGTTCCAGAATGTATGGAAAAATTTTTGTCTAAGGAACAATAAGTTTAAAATACTTAGAAAGGCCACTGCTAAATTGCTGATAGTTATAAAATTGCTTCTATTTGTAATTATGGTAAAAGAATATATGCATGTATGTGCATGTGCATACATATGCATACAATTGCACATGAAGTCCACAGGTCAACATTGTCTTTAACTATCATTTTTCCTCTTGTTTTTGAAAGTAGGTAGAATTTTATTGTACCTAGAGCTCACCCTTTTGACTAGGCTCAATGACCAATGAGCTTCCAGAATCATTCTGTTTCTACCATTCCAGTGCTGGGATGACAACTGTGAACCACTATGCCTCTTACATAGGCGTTTTGGATCTAAGCTCAGGTCTTTATGTATATAAGGTAAGTACTTTATCCACTAAGCCATTTCTCTCCATTCCCAGTTGTAACATTAAAGAAATAATTTTTAATGAACCTTAGGATATTTTTTTCTTTAGCCATGTGTCTTCATGTGGCATATAACAGTCTATAATTCTGTAAATGTTCTTTGCTATCTACATATAGACATTGTTTAAGAATTGTATGAAAAATTCAATGTCTCATGAGAAAATAAGTATCTCACTATCTGGACTTCAAGTGGGTTTCATCATTTTCTAACGGTAGTAAGTTATCAAAATGGAAGTAAGTAGATTAACTTAATGCATCAAGCATACTTCTGGCTTTCAAACTAGGCATGTCTGCACATATTAATCTGAATTGGAGTGAAATAAAATCATCACATCATCCTGGGTAACATGTCTGTTACATAACACTTAATCTTAGATTTCTTTATAACTTATTTGCTGAAGAAACATTTGATGCTGGGGTTTCCAAAGGTCTGTATCACTGGTTGTTCTCTATTTACTGTTCACAAATAGCTAGAACTGGATGCTTGACCCAATTCAAGTTTGATATTTCTTTTTTGGCAGCTCTCCTAAAAATGTTTAAAAAAACATAAAATTTCACAGTTACATTAGGAAATGTGTGATATCTGACTGTATTTTACTGCATGCTAAAAATGATTTTTATATCACTGCTTAGATTATATTGTTACTTTGTAATCTGTATATGGGTATACAATGTGTCATTTGTGTGTATAAGCAGTAAACATAAGCCTATCCATGAAGTAAGTCACAGGTAACACCATGGTGGGCATGTGGAAGTCAGAGGACATCTTTTAGGTCAGTCTTCACTTCCAGCCTTGTTTGAGGTGGGATCACATTTTGGTTTCTCCACCACTTTTCCCACTATGTACGCTTTGTGATGCTTCATGATTTACTTGTCCCAGCCTTATGTCTCACTTCAGGAACACTGGTACTATAAATATGAGCAATGCTATGTAAGATTTTATGTGGGATCTGGGGCGTAGAAGTCAAATCCTCACATTCAAGTACTTGAAGCCATCTTCTCAGCCCATCATTATGGGTTTTGTTGCAGTGTTCCTCACCAGTAAGAACTTTAATAGACTGTCTAAAGCATATGCTAAATTTAATGATATAAGAAGTTCGGAACTAAACCATTTAACACCAAGAACACTGCGCTACTGAAGTGATGTAGACCTGAGGTAGCTGAAAGGATGCCTTGGTTACATCTTTCACTTCAACAAGTGAGCAGCAGAGGCCTTGACTGGCTCCCATGGAGCCCTTTTCTGATACGCTAGCCTTTCTTCATTTCGAATGAAAGAATACTTCACCTCCATTTAAGGTCCCTAAACGGGAAAGGGGAAATGATTTGGAATGTAAATTAAAAAAAAAATAAAATAAAATAAAAAAAAAAGAAAGAGAGCAGAAACTTCTTGCCTACAAACACATAAGTTTGCTCAAATCAGCTCAAGAAAATTGAAGTAATTTAAGAGCTCTGGTGTTTATTAAAAAACAAAACAAAACTACAAGAGAGGACCAAAAGACTAAAGACGGGAGAAAGAGATCATATCAGATTTATAAGTCAGGAAAGAAAAACAAAAAAGCTCTATCTTTGTATTTTTGGACCAAGGGTCATACCATATCTGCTGTCTCTGGTAAATGTTGAATATCTCTTCTATTTTTCTTCTTTATGTATAAGGTGGTGTGTGTGTGTGTATATGTGTGTGAGTGTGTGTGTGTGTGTGTTTGTTGTGTTCATGTGACTGTAGCATGCACATGTCACATTGTGTTTAAAGGTCAGATTACATCCTTTGGTGTCAACCCATGCTTTCCATCTCATTTGAGCTGGTGTCTCTGCTATAATACTTTACATAAAGTTATTTGGCTTTTTTTGGGCTCTCTCTCTCTCTCTCTCTCTCTCTCTCTCTCTCTCTCTCTCTCGGACTTCAGAAGTACACTGCTATTACTTCCATGCCTGAGTTTTCTCTGTATTCTAGTGATTTGAATTCAGGTCTCCATGCTTGCAGAAGTATTAAAATTCTACCTATTTATATTTATTAATTTATTTTTTTTATTTTCTAAGTTTTCTTTTTATTTACATTCAAAATCATTTCCCCTTTCCCGTTTCCTCCCTCCCCGAAAGTCCCATAAGCCCCCTTCCCTCCCTCTTTTCCCCATTCAACCCCCTCTCTCGCTTCTCTGTCCTGGCATTCCCCTACATCAAGTCTTTCCAGGACCAGGGGTCTCTCCTTCCATCTTCTTGGAAATCTATTGATATGTGAATTGTGTCTAGGGTATTCCGAGATTCTGGGTTAATATCCCCTTATCAGTGACTGCATACCATGTGTGTTCTTTTGTGATGGGGTTACCTCACTAAGGATGATATTTTCAAGTTCTGACCATTTGCCTAGGAATTTCGTGAATTCATTGTTTTGTTTGGTTTTTTTTTTTTTTTTTTTTTTTTTTTTTTGGTTTTTCGAGACAGGGTTTCTCTTCTCTGTGTAGCCTTGGCTGTCCTGGAACTCACTTTGTAGACCAGGCTGGCCTCGAACTCAGAAATCTTCCTGCCTCTGCCTCCCAAGTGCTGGGATTAAAGGTGTGCGCCACCACCGCCCTGCGAATTCATTGTTTTTGATTGCAGAGTAGTATTCCATTGTGTAAATATACCACATCTTCTGAATCCATTCCTCCATTGAAGGACATCTGGGTTCTTTCCAGCTTCTAGCTATTATAAATAAGGCTGCTATGAACATAGTGGAGCATGTGTCCTTATTGCATGCAGGGAAAGCCTCTGGGTATATGCCCAGGAGTGGTATAGCTGGATCCTCTGGGAGTGTCATGCCCAGTTTTCTGAGGAACCACCAGACTGCTTTCCAGAGTGGTTGTACCAGCTTGCAATTCCACCAGCAGTGGAGGAGTGTTCCTCTTTCTCCACATCCTCGCCAACAACTGCTGTCTCCTGTGGTTTTGATCTTAGCCTTTCTGACTGGTGTGAGATGGAATCTCAGGGTTGTTTTGATTTGCATTTCCCTAATGACTAAGGATGATGAACATCTCTTTAGGTGCTTCTCAGCCATTAGATTTTCTTCAGGTGAGAACTCTTGTTTAGCTCTGTACCCCATTTTTTATTAGGGTTACTTGCCTCTCTGGAGTTTAACTTCTTGAGTTTTTGGATATATTGGATATTAGCCTTCTGTCGGATGTAGGGTTGGTAAAGATCATTTCCCAGTTAGTTGGTTGCCACATTGTCTTTTTGACAGTGTCTTTTGCCTTGCAAAACTTTGTAATTTAATGAGGTCCCATTTGTCAATTCTTGATCTTAGAGCATAAGCTATTGGAGTTCTGTTCAGGAAAATCTCCCCTGTGCCCATATGTTCAAGGTTCTTCCCCAGTTTCCTTTCTATTAGTTTCAGTGTGTCTGGTTTTATGTGGAGGTCCTTGATCCACTTGGAATTGAGCTTAGTGGAAGGAGATAAGAATGGGTCAATTTGCATTCTTCTGCATGTTGACCTCCAGTTGAGCCAGCACCATTTGTTGAAAAGGCTATCTTTTTTCCACTAGATGGTTTTAGCTCCTTTGTCAAAGATCAAGTGACCATAGGAGTGTGGATTCATTTCTAGGTCTTCAATTCTGTTCCATTGATCTACATGCCTGTCACTGTACCAATACCATGCAGTTTTTAACACTATTGCTCTGTAGTACAGCTTGAGGTCCATGATACTGATTCCCCCAGAGGTTCTTTTACTCTTGAGAATAGTGTTAGCTATCCTGGGTTTTCTGTTATTCCAGATGAATTTTTGAATTGCTCTTTCTAACTCTAAGAAGAATTGAGTTGGGATTTTGATGGGGATTGCATTGAATCTGTATATTGCTTATGGCAAGATGGTCATTTTTACTATATTAATCCTGCCAATCCATGAGGATGGCAGATTTTTCCATCTTCTGAGGTCTTCTTCAATTTCTTTCTTCAGAGACTTGAAGTTCTTGTTATACAGATCTTGCACTTGTTTGGTTAGAGTCACACCAAGATACTTTATATGGTTTGTGGCTATCATGAAGGGTATCATTTCTCTTACTTCTTTCTCAGCCTGCTTATCCTTTGAGTATAGGAAAGCTATTGACTTGCTTGAGTTGATTTTATATCCGGCCACTTTGCTGAAGTTGTTTATCAGCTGTGGGAGTTCTTTGGGTCGCTTAAGTATACTATCATATCGTCTGCAAATAGTGATAGTTTGACTTCTTCCTTTCCAATTTGTATCCCTTTGATCTCTTTTTGTTGTCTAATTGCTCTAGCTAGAACTTCAAGTACTATATTGAAAAGATATGGAGAGAGAGGGCAGCCTTGTCTAGTCCCTGATTTTAGTGGGATTGCTTCAAGTCTCTCTCATTGTAGATTGATGTGGGCTACCGGTTTGCTGTAAATTGCTTTTACTATGTTTAGATATGGGCCTCGAATTCCTGATCTTTCCAAGACCTTTAGCATGAAAGGATGCTGAATTTTGTCAAATGCTCTCTCAGCATCTAATGAGATAACCATGTGGTTTTTTTCTTTGAGATTTTTTATATAGTGGATTACATTGATGGATTCCCTAATATTGAACCATCCCTGCATCCCTGGGATGAAGCCTACTTGATCGTAGTGAATGATCGTTTTGATGTGTTCTTGGATTCGGTTGGCAAGAATTATATTGAGTATTTTTGCATCGATATTCATAAAAGAGATTGGCCTGAGATTCTCTTTCTTTGTCGGATCTTTGTGTGCTTTTGGTAGTAGCGTAATTCTGGCTTCATAGAACGAGATGGGTAGTGTTCCTTCTGTTTCTATTTTGTGGAATAGTTTGAAGAGTATTGGTGTTAGGTCTTCTTTGAAGGTCTGATAGAATTCTCCACTAAAACCATCTGGACCTGAGCTTTTTTTGGTTGGAAGTCTTCCAATGATGCCTCCTATATCTTCAGGGGTTATAGGAGAGTTTAGATTGTCTATTAGATCCTGATTTAATTTTAGTATTTGGTATCTGTCAAGGAAATTGTCCATTTCCTCGAGATTTTTTAGTTGTGTTGAATACAGGCTTTTGTAGTAGGATCTGATGATTTTTTGAATTTCCTCAGTTTCTGTTGTTATCTCTCCCTTTTCGTTTCTGATTTTATTAATTTGGATACTATCTCTGTGCCCTCTGGTTAGTCTGGCTAAGGGCTTATCTATCTTGTTGATTTTCTCAAAGAACCAACTCCTCATTTTGTTGATTTTATGGTTTTATTTGTTTCTACTTGATTGATTTCAGCCCTGATTTTGATGATTTCCTGCCTTCTACTCCTCTTTGGTGTATTTGCTTCTTTTTGTTCCAGGGCTTTCAGGTGTGCCATTTAGCTGTTATTGTATGCTGTCTCCCGTTTCTTTTTGGCGGAACTCAGGGCTATGAATTTTCCTCTTAGTGTTGCTTTCATTGTGTCCCATAAATTAGGGTATGTTGTGCCTTCATTTTCATTAAATTTCAAAAAGTCTTTGATTTCTCTCTTTATTTCCTCTCTGACCAAGTTATCATTAAGTAGAGCATCGTTCAGCCTCCATGTGTATGTGGGTTTTCTTTTGTTTTTGTTGCCATTGAAGACCACCCTTATTCCATAGTGATCTGATAGGAGGCATGGGATTAGTTCTATCTTCTTATATCTGTTGAGGTCTGATTTGTGACCAATTATATGGTTGATTTTGGAGAAGGTACCATGAGGTGCTGAGAAGAAGGTGTATTCTTTAGCTCTAGGATGAACTGTTCTATATATATCTGTTAGTTCCATTTGGTCCAAGGCTTCAATTAGATTCACTGTGTCCCTGTTTAGTTTCTGCTTTCCTGAATGATCCATTTCAGAGAGCGGGGTTTTGAAGTCACCCACTATTATTGTGTGAGGTGCGATGTGTGCTTTGAGCTTTAGTAAAGTTTCTTTTACGAACGAGGGTGCCCTTTCATTTGGAGCATAGATATTCAGAATTGAGAGTTCTTCTTGGTGGATTTTCCCCTTGATCAATATATAGTGTCCTTCTGTGTCTTTTTTGATGACTTTAGGTTGAAAATCAATTTTATCTGATATTAGGATGGCTACTAAAGCTCGTTTCTTCGGGCCATTTGCTTGTAAAATTGTTTTCCAGCCTTTTACTCTGAGGTAGTGTTTGTCTTTGACACTGAGGTGCGTTTCCTGCATGCAGCAAAATGCTGGGTCCTGTTTACGTATCCAGTCTGTTAGTCTATATCTTTTTATTGGGGAATTGAGACCATTGATATTAAGAGAGATTAAGGCATAGTGATTATTGCCACCTGTCATTCTTGACACTATATGTTTGAGTGGTTATCTGCTTTTGGGTTTGAAGCAAGAAGGTTACTATCTCATTTTTTCCAGGGTGTTGTTTCTATCCCTGTTTTTGCTGGTTTCCACCTATTATCCTTTGCAGGGCTGGGTTTGTGGAAAGATATTGTGAAAATTTAGTTTTATCATGGAATATCTTGGTCTCTCCATCCATGGTGATTGAGAGTTTTGCTGGGTATAGTAGTCTAGGCTGGAATTTGTACTCTCTTAGTGTCTGCATGAGGTCTGCCCAGGATCTTCTGGCTTTCATAGTCTCTGGTGAGAAGTCTGATGTGATTCGGATAGGTCTTCCTTTGTATGTTACTTGGCCCTTTTCTCTTACTGTTTTTAATATTCTTTCTTTGTTTAGTACATTTGGTGTTTTGATTATTATGTGACGGGAGGTATTTCTGTTCTGGTCCAGTCTGTTTGGAGTTCTGTAGGCTTCTTGTACGTTCATCGGCATCTCTCTCTTTAGGTTAGGGAAGTTTTCCTCCATAATTTTGTTGAAGATGTTTACTGGCCTTTTTAGTTGCAAATCTTCACTCTCATCTATACCTTTAATCCTTAGATTTAGTCTTCTTTCTCATTGTGTCCTGGATTTCCTGGAGGTTTTGGGTTACACGTTTTTTGCATTTTGCATTTTCTTTGACTGTTGAGTAGATGCTTTCTATGGTATTTTCAGCACCTGAGATTCTTTCTTCCATCTCTTGTATTCTATTGTTGATGTTTGCATCTATGACTCCTGATTTCTTCCCAAGGTTTTTTATCTCCAAAGTTGTCTCCCTTTGTGATTTCTTAGTTGTTTCTACTTCCTTTTTTAGATCCTGGATGGATTTGCTGAGATCCTTCACTTGTTTGTTTGTATTTACCTGTATTTCTTTAAGGTATTTTTGCATTTCCTCTTTCAGGATTTCTGCCTGTTGACCCAAGTTCTCCTGTATTTCTCTAAGCAATTTTTGTGTTTCCTCCTCATGGGATTCCATCTGTTTATCCATCATCTCCTGCATTTCTTTAAGCAGTTCTCATGTTTCCTTTGTAAGGGCATCTATCCATTGTTTCATTTCTTTAAGCAATTTTTGTGTTGCCTCCCTATGGGCATCCATCTGTTGACCCATATTCTTCTGCATTTCTTTATTTTTGTGATTCCTTTGAAAGTGCATCTACCCGTTGATTCATTTTTTAAGGGATTTTTGTTTTGTCTCCTTGTTGGCCTCCATCTGTTGATCCATGTTCTCCTGCATTTCTCTATGCGATTTTTGTGTTTCCTTTGTAAGGGCTTCTAACTGTTGATTCATGGTCTCCTCTAATTCTTTATTAGATTTATTTGTGTCCTTCTTGTGATCCTCTAATAGCATCATGAGAAGTGATTTTAAATCCACATCTTGTCTTTCGGGTGTGGTGGGGTTTCCAGGACTTGCTGCTGTTGAAGAGTTGGGTTCGGATGGTTCCATATTACTTTGATTTCTTTTAGTAACGTTCCTACGTTTGCCTTTTGCCATCTGGTTACCTTTGGTGTTAGTTGGTCCTGCTGTCACTGGCTGATGGTTGGACCTCCTGTGAGCCTGCATAGCAATTTTTGCCCCCCTCTGGATTACCGGGATTCCCCTGGCACCGATTTCTGGGGCCTGCCCTGCTCCTGAGTGACTTTGGAGCCCTGATGTACCTTGCCCCAAGTGATGTTATATTGCGGAGTCCCTGCACATCCAAAGGCTCAGCGTAGTGGATTCCTGGAGCAGAGGTCGCCAAAGGAAGGCTGGTAGGCTCCTGCCCTGTTCAGGGGTGTGTGATCTCTCCCGGGGGGTGGGGAGGGGGCGTCCTTCTGCAGGGCAGAAGTCCCACAGCAGGGCTGGCGTGTCCATTACTACAGATCTGCCCAGCTCTTGGGAGCAGGGTACACACAAGCTGCCTGAGACCCAAGCGATATTGTGCCTGTCTGTCTCTGAGTCTGGCGGTCCCAGCTGCCCTGGTGCTGTAGCAAAGATGGCGGAGTCAATTCTACCTTTTTATATCTCTTCTTAATATTATGTCTGTATATTCTTTTTAGAAGAATTCTGCTTCCTGATGAGACAATCTAGAATATATATGTGTATATATATATATTCACTGATTCATGTTGACCATGATTCTTACTGTCTTCACTTGTCAAATGCTGATATTTCAGACTTGGGCCTCATGCCAAGTTAATGTTGTGCTCAAGATCAAACCTTCTAGTATGTTGGCAAACACTGTATCAACTGAACTATGTACTCAGTCCTGTTATATTTAAAATTATGTTCTTGATAAATTATAAGTATGATTCTGTGATATCAATACCAATGCCCTCCCTCTCTGTGTTCTTTAAAGTATACACTACAGGGCTAGGGTTGAATTACTCCAGGCATGGTGGTGAAATTTTCTTGGCAACCACTTATAACCATATTACAACACTTACTGAAATATTAATGAAGACCATCAAAGAAGCTGAATTCTGTCTAAAAAATATTTCCCTGAAAAATTCTCATTAATCACCAGTGGAAATTGATGGAGTTGTCAGCAAAACTACTTCTCCACATATACAATTGAATCACTCAAGGTATCCAGCATACAAGAAAATCAGGGCACTTCTGGGCTGGTCCTTCCCATCCTTATACACATGCAATTGAATCAGTCAAAGTATTCAGCATATATCTCCATCAGAGTATCCCTGGGCTAGTAACACCAATCCTCATGCTTTGACTAATACCTGATGATTTTTGCAGATGCAAAAACAACAACAACAACGGAAACAACAACAACAAAGTCAACATAAGAACCAGAATACTAAGGGCATATGCTTGAATTTCTCATGTTCCATGAATACTTCACCAAGTGCTTTGTCTTTATTAGCTTTTCCTGTTCTGTAAACTCCCCTAATACTCATAAGTCCCATAATTCTGAAATATCGAATGGCTCACTGTTCAATATTTAATTGTACACAGGCTTGTATTTCTGGCTCATTGCTTCAGACCTAATAGCTAAATCCGTCTCTATTTTTGCATACATCCTCCATATGTTTCAGACCCAATGAACTATTTAAGCATCTCTAAGACTGTGTGGTATATGCTCTCCTCTGTACATTTCAATAAAATGTTAGAGAGAGGCAAGCACCATCTTCCCATGATGACTTATTGTTCCCAGTGTACAAGGTCTTGTTCAAATGTTACCTCTGTTCAAATATTTTTCACAGACATTGACTGGGCATGTCAACCACAAACTAGGGCTGGCTATGCCTAGGAGTACTTGACTAACAAAACAAACTACATTCACTGTAATAGGGCCCCAAACCTTAGCTCAGCTGAATCCATGATGAAAGCACTATTCATCCCATAAAACTCAGCATATAGACAGCACCTACCAAAATGAAGACAAACTAATCCATCAAAGTCCATAGTTCTGGGAAAGTCCCTAAATGTACTAACCTTGCTTTTTGGCTTCCATAGTTCTGCTTTTAGCTAACGGTTCTTGTTATGTCATACCAGAATGTGTTCTTTTGTGGGTTTGTGTGTGTGTGTGTGTGTGTGTGTGTAAAACTCACCCTGAGAAAGGCTAGAGGCTACATTGGAACCCCAATATCCATTGTAATTGCCAACCAGAAAAGGACATTGTATCACAATTCTCTGGTCCTGTATATATAAGCAGTTGTGAGATACCTTATATGGGTGCTAGAAAACAAAGCTCTTAGCCATTGAGCCATCTTTCCTGCACTCCTGGATATTTCATTGAACTCTGAATATATGTACTCACCATACTCTTCACACTTGAGGGAATTAAAACATGTGTTTCCTTACCTCACAAAGTCTTAAGCTCTCCAAAGCATATACATACAGACATTAATTAGAGAAAATAGGGATATATTTAGTTCAATAATTGGCCTCTATGCTCAGAAATGCTAGGTTGTGCGTCCCCCTGTTGATTTCTTTCTAACTCAGGTTCAGCTGCTGCTTCTGGACACCCTCTACCTTGTCTTCCATCAAGAGTGTCTAAAACAGTCATTAATTCGAACAGCTGTCTGCTTTTAAAATTCTTCTTCCTTTGCTGTTTCTTACCTTCTCTAAAAACTTTGGGGACAGAAAAGAAGCTACTACCTATACCTTTCTATTTAGCTCTCCTTATGGAGAACCCCATCAGGCATTCCCACAAGTTAATAGTCACAAAGAAGAAAATTGAAACTAGCATTTAGACTATACTTTCTCAAGAACATAGATTATGACAAGCATTGCTGTCTTACTATAAAATTCCATTTTTAATATAACAGGCTGAATATGAAAATTTCTCATTTTCTCTCTCTTCCCTACAGGCCTAGGGATATGGGTAGGATAGATCAAGTAAAGTGACAACCATGTGCTTAGAATAGCTAAGTATGAAAATATTATTTGAACTATGGTTTAATCATTGAATCATTCTTTATGTGCAAGTAAATCTTTTGTCTATGAAGAAATAACTACCATGCATTTATTCATTATTCTCAAGACTCTGGGGTCTAGACTTAGCTATAACAGGCTATTATTTTCTTCCTCTCTTTGAAGTAAGATGTCTTTCTCTTTTGTAAGAAATATATAAAAGGCATTCTTAATGGAAAGAAAAGGAATTAGAAGGTGCTTTCCCACATTTGTGCCACCATTATGTGTTAGAAGCGTGCAGCTTATTTAGTTTGAAAAACTCAAAGAATTTAAAGTCCCAGAACACAGCAGACTATCAGTTTCACCTGTGGATAATTTACATAATATTTTTATCTGATTGTGGACCTCCAACATCATAGGTGATGCTGAAACAAGACCATTTTGAGCACTGAGATAGAAAGACTACAGTTTCAATTTCTGAAGTAGCTGATATGGGAACACTAAGGACAGAATGTTATGGTCTAAGTATTCTTGTCCCCGTACAGAAGTGATGAGAATGGGTTGTGGATTTAAATCCTAACCACCAAGGTAATGGTACCAGTAGGTAGAACATGGACAAGTAGCTAGGCTACAATTAGAGTATGGGTTATTATTAAAGAGGACACAGAGAACAGAGCTGTCCACTCTGACAAATGAAGATACAGAACTTTTCACCTGTTGAATAGAACATTAATTTGTCTCTGAATTGATCTGGGAATTTTTAGATCTCCAGAACGGCAGAAATAATTCTGTTATTGAAAAGTGTGGGGTTCAAGGAGGACCTTAAGGTGGAATTTCCTTTCAAGTCAGAGATTTATTGGAAGAGTTATTAATGCCAGCCAGACAAAAGCATAGCAGAGGCTCTGAAGAGAGTTCAGGCCAATGAAACAAAGTGGGGTCCATTCTCATAAGACTCAAGGAAGACAGTTTTTGTGTGATTATGCACCCAGACTGCTGATTCCTGCGTTGTACAGGTAGGAAAGGGAATTCCAGTGAAGGAATGTGGTATTTCTAAGTCTGGTAACCTGAGGTCTGTAATGTTCCTTGATGGTGTGAGAATGCGTCCACCATTCTCCTGGAACCTGGATACCTGGGGAGTACATTAGGTGGTTAGAGATTCACAGGCTCAACCTCCCCCCTTTTTTTTATAGACAGGTAGGCATGGTCTGATTAGCCCATAGCTGGAAATCTAACAGTATTTATAAACTTATTCAATTGATGGTACCTTATTAGAGTACCCTGAATGGACCAAGCCTTCATTCAATCCATTTTTCTAAGTGCCTAATATGTGTTTGAATTATGTTGGGCCTTACTTTAAGTAAAATTTAAGCTACATGAGATATTCTAAATGCAGGGACACTCATTTTACATTTTAATCTTCAGATGTTGTGCCTGTTCGCGAGCCCCAAGAGACTATCAAGGGCACAATTCTGATGCAATCACACTAGGGTCTTTTTTATTTAAGCTTAAGCTTGGGCTCCACAATGACCTTGATGCAGCAGGATGGGAATGGGAAACCCTGGGCCCTCAGCAGAACAGGGTTTTATTGGAAATAGCAAGCAAGGGAGGGAGGGGGAGGGGAAGAGGGAGAGGGAGGACTGTAGCCTGATAGACATCTGATTTGGGGGCTATTATGGAATTTTAATGCCCTTTAAAATAATTGGCTGGTGCTGGGATCCAAACCATAAACTCAGCTTCTGCTTCCCTCCTGATTGATGGTTGTGAGGAAGGGAAGGGCCACGTAACTTGGAACTTGGAACCTGGTGCTAGATGCAGGATTGTTCGCGAGTAACCTGGAAACTGGTGCTAGAGAGTTCAACCTTAGGTCAGGTTCTCTAAAATGGAGTCTGAACCCAAGATCTGGTCCCTCACAAGTAGAATTCCAAAGGGAATGTCTAACATAAATCTGACATGATGTGAATTCTATCAACACATTTTAACCATAATATATATTATGTATTTGTAAAAAAAAATGAAATGAAAAAGATGGCAGCCATATTTTCAAGAGAAAATTGACTTCTCTGCCAATTTATGCATTTACTCTTTGCTTCTTCACTCTTCATTGTACAAAAGTCTAGGCTCCATTTCTCAATGCCATTTATGTTCTGGAATCATAGCTTTAGTATTAAGGCAAGGTCATTCTTCTCATATCATAGTTCCCATAAGTATTTTTTCATTTAATCAGAAAATGTAAGTTCACAGGGTCTCATGAAAGTGTTCCAAGAAACTTCAAGGGAGACCTAGTCTGTCATTACATTTACAAAGGATTTGTGGATGTACCCCTCACCCCAATGGATAAGCAACACTTATTTCTGTGTGATTTGCTGAGTTTTTTTGCATTTGGAGAACTGAATTTATCTTTGCTGTATAATCCAATCCTAACACTGATAAAGGAAACCATTAGCTCACCTCATCCCTGCTTAAAAAGAGAATTTATATGCAACAAAAACACCATTCAGAAGTGTGTTTAGGGCTGATTGTATCTAAAAACCACATGAGGTAGTTCTGAAAATTAAATCACATCCATGCAGAACTTTTTTCATTTGCATTTGATTTGTATTGCTTCCAAATTTCCATATTTTTAAAATCCTCTCTCATCTAGCAATTAGGAAGAATGTATGCTTGCGGGTTGTGAAGGAAGTTACTACTTAAATATACATAGGAGATACAGTGCAACTACTGCTACACAGGGTTAAAGGGGATTGACATTCACTCATGAAGCAATATCCCTATATCACCTTGCTGAGCCTCAGACAGATGAGATGAGGGGAAGGATAACGAAGCCTATAAAGCAAACATCTTTGGAGAAAAATATGCATTCTAACTCAAAGTTATAGGCTATGATTAGTTTTCTGTATCCCTGGTTGTCCTCACCTTCACCCTCCTATGCTGCTGCTTTGCTAATTCTTATTTCCTCCCTGAACAAGGTAAACTTTGGGGTCCCTTAACTCTGAACAACTCTCTCTTTACATTTCAAGGCTTTTGAGAAAGGCAAATTTTTAAAGTAAAATTTGATCGACTTTTGCCATTACAGTGTTAGAGTCAGGGGCAAGGTGAGAACCTTCTCTTGTGTGTGTGAGTGTTTGTACATGCTTGTGTGCATGTGCAAACACACACATGCTTGTGTGCATGTGCAAACACACACGCACACACACACACACAGGTGCATTTGTGTGGAGAACAACCTTGAGTGTCATTATTCAAGTGTCATCCTGGAACTCACTAAGTAGGACAAACTGCCCCCCACTGACTCTGGTATTACAACCACATGTCACATCCTTGGCCTTTTAGAATTTGTTTGAATGATTATTTTTTAACATAGGTTCTGGGAATTGAATATAGGTCTTTCAACTTGCTATGAACTATCATGCCAATATTTCTCTCTGTTTCTATATTACAGTCTATTTGATCGATTACTCTTGCCACATATGGTTTATTGGTGGAATTCACATAATTCTTCAGACACTTGCAAAAATATTTTGTCTTCAAAGTTGGAGGTGACTTTTTAGATCATAGCAATTTAAAATGTGTACTGTATTTTTACATTGTCCTCAGAATTGTTAGTTTTCAGACTGTGATAAGCATGAAATTTGAGGATTTAGAAACTACTTATTCCATGACAATTATTGATGTATATAGTGAAAACATATTGGGTTGAAATTTTCATGTCCTTCTTAAAAATTTTGCTTTCAAGTAATTTATTTACTTTATAAAAGCACTGATTAATGAGAGAATTAAAGTAAAAACTGTACATTGCAGAACATGTCTATAGTCTCAAACTTGGAAAGTAAAGGCAGGTGGATCAGTAGCTTAAGATCCCCTGAATTCTTTAGTGAGTTGGAGGCCAGGATGGCTTATGTATGACTATCTCAGAAAACTGATGTCTAAAGTAAAATTGAAATTATAACATCCAACTGAAATCTAAAGTAAAATTGAAATTATAGCATTCAAAGAATTAGAAACACTTTTTAGACTCTTGTATTATATTCACTGGAAGACTGGTAATGTTTTTTGAAATACTGCTTAGCAGATTATGTTATTGAAAGTAATATCTAGTATATTTCTTTTGAATTTAAGAAATAATATGGGTTACATAAATGGCTTAGTCAGTGAAGTGATTGTCATGGAAACATACAGACTTGCATTGGGTCCTCAGGCTAAATCCATGATCAATAGCATGTTGCCTATAATCCCAGATCTGGAGAGGCAAAAATAGGCAGAAATAGGCACTGTGAGCTAGTGGTCACTCAATGTAGTTTAATCAATGAAGTCTAGATTCAAGTGGAGAAACTGATGGCCAGTCTTAGCTGTTAACTTGACTGCATCTGGAATTGACCAAAACACAAGATGGTGGGCACTCCAGTGGAGAATTTATATGTACAAAGAACTCAAGAAGTTAAACTCCAGAGAACCAAGTAACCCTATTAAAAAATGGGGTACAGAGCTAAACAAAGAGTTCTCACCTGAAGAATATCTAATGGCTGAGAAGCACCTAAAGAGATGTTCATCATCCTTTGTCATTAGGGAAATGCAAATCAAAACAACCCTGAGATTCCATCTCACACCAGTCAGAATGGCTAAGATCAAAAACACTGGAGACAGCAGTTGTTGGCGAGGATGTGGAGAAAGAGGAACACTCCTCCACTGCTGGTGGGATTGCAAGCTGATACAACCACTCTGGAAAGCAGTCTGGTGGCTCCTCAGAAAACTGGGCATGACACTCCCAGAGGATCCGGCTGTACCACTCCTGGGCATATACCCAGAGGCTTTCCCTGCATGCAATAAGGACACATGCTCCACTATGTTCATAGCAGCCTTATTTATAATAGTCAGAAGCTGGAAAGAACCCAGATGTCCCTCAACGGAGGAATGGATTCAGAAGATGTGGTATATTTACACAATGGAATACTACTCTGCAATTAAAAACAATGAACTCAGGAAATTCCTAGGCAAATGGTCAGAACTTGAAAATATCATCCTTAGTGAGGTAACCCAATCACAAAAGAACACACATGGTATGCAGTCACTGATAAAGGGATATTAACCCAGAATCTCGGAATACCCTAGACACAATTCACATATCAATAGATTTCCAAGAAGATGGAAGGAGAGACCCCTGGTCCTGGAAAGACTGGATGTAGGGGAATGCCAGGACAGAGAAGCGAGAGGGTGTTGGAAGGGGAAAAGAGGGAGGGAAGGGAGCTTATGGGACTTTCGGGGAGGGAGGAAATGGGAAAGGGAAAATGATTTGGAATGTAAATAAAAAACTTAGAAAAGAAAAAAAAAGACTATTTAAAGGGTGAAGACCAACTCAAATCTGGGTTCGGCCTTATGGAAGGAGACAGATAAAGGAACAAAGAAAAAAACTTTGCTTTTTGCTTGCTTCTCCTCTCATTGGTAATGTTATTTATCTGGTTGATGCACCATTTCTTCAACAGTATTATAATTGACTTCTTTTGTAATTTAAATGTAGACTGACGACCAGCAGCTCTCCTAAAATTCTCCATGTCTGTAGGGCCAGATAAGAGCTATTGAGACATTGAGTCTTGTGAACTGAATAATTACCAGATTCTCAGCCTCTGTGTTAAGTCAGCTATTGTTGGATTTTATTCTACAAAGCAATCTAATAAATCACACACACACAAACACGCATGCACGCACATGCACATATATGCACAAATGCATGCATGCGTGCACACGCACAGACACACACACACACACACACACACACACACACGTGCACACAGACTCTCAGAGAGAGAAGGTATATAATCGATGATAAATAAGCGTATAGATAATAGTTGAGAGATGAGGATGCGAGAGAATAGAATAAAATATGATAGAATAGGATAGAATACAGAATAGAATAATTGTGTGAACAAAAGAACCAGTCTCTACAGTCAGTTTCAGAAAGATAGAGATCAGTCACAAGTGAGATGTTACCATTCGACTCTTAAGTGTCACTCCAAATCCCTCATGGTAAAGACCAGGTTCCAAGAAGTGTTTCATTAGCAAGGAGTCAAAACCTTAAGGGATGGGACATTGTGAGATGTCTTTTGGTCATTGAACGTGTGTGCCTTCACATGGGATTATTGGAACCTGATCTCTTTCACTTTCTAGTAATGTGTTGTGTGGTTTAGTTCTGCCATGGCTTCCCACCATGCAAAAGGGCCAGTGAACTATAAATTGAAACCTTTAATCTTTGAGCTATAGTAACCATTTCCTCTTGCAACTTGATTAGTTCAGGGTCTTATTTTGTTTTTAGAAAAATGAAGCAGGGGAACATATCAAGACCATGCTTCTAGATGTACCCACCTTTGGTTATTTAAAAAAAAAAAAAGAAGGTATAAAAGTTGCAAAAGGAATAAAGGTCATTTACTGGTTTTTATTTGATTTTGAAATATAAGACTTTCATTTTTCTTTTGTGGAGCATATCTATGACCTTTAACTGTGTAATTCAATCATGTTTGTTTCAGTTTTGTCATAATAAACACATAAACTGTGAAAGAAAATTGAGATTAATGTGCATACACAAAGAAAGGGAGCTAATGAGAATGTCTATGTGCACATGACAAAGTAATTTGTAATAATGAATATGAAAATTTTAACAAAACTACATACTACTGCAAACAATAGATGAGCTACTTAATCAATCAATGTAGCCTTTACATCTATAACCCAGCATTACTAAGTCAATCAATGCAGTGTGTAGTGTTGTGATTCAGTACCACTGAGTGTCAACCAATGCAGTCCATAGTACTCTTTGGGCCTATTGGGGACCATAAGGCTGTGTATGAGAATTGAACATTAGGTTTAATCAGAACAAGTCTCTCAAAGGGTATAGTCTTTTCCTGGAAAGCTGCCCTTTAGTATACATGTCAGAAGCATTAAACATTAGATGGACCAGGTCAGGAGGAAGGAACTGAAGTGAGGTAAGAGCCTCTGAGCTTGCTCCAGACAAGCAAACTCCAGGGGATACTGGAACAGAAACTTTGAGGAGCAAGGCTCCTGTCACTGTTCTCTCTCGCTACGGAACAAATCACCCCAAAGCTTAACAGCTTAAATCAAAGCACACGTTCATTATCTCCAAGTTTCCGAGTCAGAATCCAAGCTCTATTTGGCTGGAGTTTCTGGTTTATCATTTCTTAGAAGACTGCAAGCAAGTCCTTGGCAGGGAGTCTGTCCTCTTCTCTCAAGATCTGCCCAGGGAAGTGTTCCCTTCCAAGCTCACCATGTAGTTGGCAACGTTTTAATTCCATGTCAGTGACAGGATTTAGATCTTTAATTCTTCACTGGCAATTGGCCAAGAACCATCCCCAGTTCCCTGACATCTGGGCTCCTCTACCATAGCAGCTGGTTTCAGCTAAGTTTGCAGTCTGTTGGCAGAAGGGAAGCCATGGTCTTTTCTGAGCTAATCTTCAAAGTGATGCTCCTTCAGACTTGCTGTGTCCTCTTGGTTATAAGCCAGCTACTCAAGGGGAAGGGACTCTACAAGGACATCGATGCCAGGAAACAGAGATCCTTAAGGTCTATCCTTGAAATCTGTCTCCAGTGTTCTGAGGGGCTATAAACAATACTATGATTAGAAGAGGAAGCATTTCATCTTTCTCTGCTTAAAAGATAAATGAGTTTGCAGGCTCTATCTTGTTCAAATTTAGAACAAGAGTAGTAGGACTTGCATTTATATGATAGAAGCCAAAAAAATTTTATATAGCTTTTGGTCCTGGAGTGGAGGATGGTAATGAAAATCAGCATGGAGTTCTGTCAAAATAGCATTAAAACTGGGCCTACAATATGACTCCACAGGTGTATACATACCCAAAGCACTTTACATTGTTTCCTATAGGCCTGTGTTTACTGTAGCATTGTATACAACACCAAAGAATATGAAAACAGCCTAGTTGTCCATCATCAACACATAAGAGGATAAATAAAATGTGGTATACAGATACAATATAATTTTATTCATTTGTAAAAAAAATAAAAATGATAGAATTTACAAGAAACAACTGGAGATCACCATGTGAAACAAAATGAAATGACCTAGCCTCAGAAAAATAAACATCATATATTTTCTCACACATAGAATCTAGAGTTACATTTATATACACTAATAGAGTGGCTTACTTAGGGTTACTATTGTTGTAATGAAACACCATGACCAAAGGTAACTCAGGGAGGAAAAGATTTGATTCACAGTTCTACATAACAGTTCATCATCGAAAGCAGCAGGACAGGAACTCAAGCAGGGTCAGAACCTACATTGAGTCAGGAACTGATGCAGCAGGCATGGAGGAGTTCTGCTTACTGGCTTGCTTACCATGGCTTATTCAGCTGTAGAGGTGTTTTAATCCAGCAATATGGCTGCTCTGATCATATCCAAAGACCTTCTAAGTCTCTGTTATCTGGCTAGTATGTGGACATACGCCTTTACCACACACCTTTAATCCCAAACAATGATGTCTAATTGAGTGGCAGACAAAATGATGAATCAGAGAAAGAGTTGACAGATTGAATTAAAGATAGGATATGTCCAACTCAGTATAGGAGTGCAGGGAGAGAGATTAGTCATTTGGGAGTCAGTGCAGTGAATAGAGCACGGCAGAATTGAGTTCATTTGTAAAGTCATGCAGTTCAGTGCGAGACAGCAGAGGCAGGTGAGGCCAGAAGATAAGGAGAAAGACAGAACGAATTGCCGGAATTATGCTGAGGTCAAGAAGAGAAATTCAGTACAAAACTGAGAAGCCAGACCAAAGCAGTCAGCATGGAGAGGAATGTAAGCCAGAAGAGCTTAGTTGAACCAGCCAGCCTGAATTTAGAATGAACTAGAAAGGGTAAGCTTATTCAGCAATAATCTTCAGAGACAGCAATCACACCAGGTGAATAAAAGTTACATTTACACTCAGCCTGATTTCTCATAAAATCCAGGAATACCAGCCTAGAGGTGATACCACACACAATGGGATAGGCCTTCCCTCACTGATCATTAAGAAAATGCCCCACAGCCATGTCTTATGGAGACATGTTCTCATTTGAGGCTTCCTCTTTTCTGATGACTCCATCTTGTTTCTAGTAGACATACAACTATCCAACACAACTGATTGCTTGTCAACATGACACAAAACATATTACTTTTCAACTAGAACCTTTCATTTTTCATTTACCCCCAAGATGTCATGTCAGTATTAATATCATAATAGAAAATATAAATAATTATAAATGTGCCACAGTCCTTAAAAATTCAAACATACTAATAGTTCAGTCATTTAAAAATATCTACAACAACAAAAAAAAAAGCAAATGCACCAAAGAGGAGTAGATGACAGGAAATAATCAAACTGGGCTTAAATCAACCCAGTAGATATAAAGAGAGCTATACAAAGAATCAACAAAACCAGGAGCTGGTTCTTTGAGAAAATCAACAAAATAGATAAACCTTTAGACAGATTAACCAGAGGGCACAGAGACAATATCCAAATTAACAGAATCAGAAATGAAAAGGGAGTTAGGACAACAGAAACTGAGGAAATTCAAAAAATCATCAGATCCTACTACAAAAGCCTATACTCAACAAAACTTGAAAATCTAGATAAAATGATTGATTTTCTAGACAGATACCAGGTACCAAAGTTAAATCAGGATCAGCTAAACCATCTAAAGTGTTCCATAACACCTAAAGAACTAGAAGCAGTCATTAAAAGTCACCTAACAAAGAAAAAGCCAGTACCAGCTTGTTTTAGTGCAGAATTCTGTCAGATCTTCAAAGACCTAATGCCAATACTCTTCAAACTATTCCACAAAATACAAACAGAAGGAACAGTACCTAATTCATTCTACAAAGCCAGTTACACTGATACCTAATCCACAAAAAACCCAACACAAAAGAGAACTACAAATCAATTTCACTTATGGATATTGATGTAAAAATACTCAATAAAATTCTTGCAAATCAAATCCAAGAAAACATCAAAACGATCATTCACGATGAACAAATAACTTCACCTCAGGGATGCAAGGAAGATTCAATATACTGAAATCCATCAACATAATCCACTATATAAACAAACTCAAAGGAAAAAAATCATGTGATCATCTCATCAGAAGCTAAAAAGTCCTTTTACAAAATACAACACCCCTTCATGTTAAAAGTCATGGAAAGATTAGGAATGCAAGGTCCATACCTAAACATAATAAAAGCAATATACAGCAAACCAATAGCCAACATCAAACTAAATGGAGAGAAATGAGGCAATCGCACTAAAATCAGGGACCAGTCAAAGCTTTCCATTCTCTCCCTATCTATTCAATATAGTACTCAAAGTTAGCAAAAAAAGGAGATCAAATGGATACAAATTAGAAAGGAAGAAGTCAAGATATCACTATTTGCAGATGATATGATAGTATACTTAAGTGACCCCAAAAATTCCACCAGAGAACTCCTAAAGCTAATAAACAACTTCAGCAAAATGGCTGGATATAAAATTAATTCAAACAAATCCGTAGCCTTCTTATAGTCAGAGGATAAATGGGTTGAGAAAGAAATTAGGGAAACTATTCCCTCTTGACAATAGTCACAAGTAATATAAAATATGTTGGTGTTACTCTAACCAAACAAATGAAAGATCTGTATGACCAGAACTTCAAGGTTCTTAAGAAAAAATTGGAGATCTCAGAAGATGGAAAAATCTCCCATGCTCATGGATCTACAGGATTAACATAGTAAAAATGGCCATCTTATTAAAAAACTTTCTACAGATTCAATGCAATCCACATCAAAATTCTAATTCAATTCTTCACAGAGACAGAAAGACCAATTCTCATATCCATCCAGAATAGGAAAAAACCCTGGATAATGAAAACTATTCTCAACAATAAGAGAACTTCTGGGTTAATCACTATCCCTAAACTCAAGCTGTACTACAGAGCAATAGTGAGGAAAACCAAATGGTAGTGGTACAGAGACAGACAAGTATATGAATGAAATAGAATTGAAGACCCAGAAATAAACCCATACATCCATGGCACTTGATCTTTGACAAAGAAGTCATAAACCATCCAGTGGAAAGACAGCATATTAAACAAATGGTATTGACTCAAGTAGTGGTTGGCATGTAGAAGAATGCAAATTGATCCATTCTTATATCCTTGTGCAAATCTCAAGTCCAAGTGAATCAAGGACCTTGACATAAAACCAGATACACTGAATCTAATAGAAGAGAAAGTGGGAAAGAGCCTCAAACATATCAGCACAGGGGAACATTTCCTGAACAGAACACCAATGGCTCAGGCTCTAAGATCAACTATAGACAAATGGTATCTCATAAAATTGAAAATCCCCAAGGCAAGGGACTCTGTCAGCAGGACAAAAAGACAACCTATAGATATCGAAAAGATCTTTACCAACCCTATATCTTATAAAAGACTAATACTGATATATACAAAGAACTCAAGAAATTAAACTCCATAGAAACAAATAACCCTATTAAAATGGGGTACAGAGATTAAACAAAAAAAAAAGTTCTCAATTGAGGAATCTCAAAAAACTTAGAGGAACTTAAAGAAATGTCAACATCTTTTATCACCAGGGAAATGCAAATCAAAAAGTTCTTGAGATTCTACCTCACACCAGTCAGAATGGGTAAGATAAAAACTCATGTGAAGGCAGATGCTGGCAAGGATGTGGAGAAAGAGGAATCCATTGCTGGTGGGGTTGCAAGATGGTACAACCACTCTGGAAATCAGTCTCATGGTTCCTCAGAAAGTTGGACAAAGTTCTACCTGAAGACCCAGCTATACCACTCCTGGGCATATACCCAAAAGATGCTCCCACATATAACAAGGACACATGCTCCACTATGTTCATAGCAGTCTTATTGATAACAGCCAGAAGCTGGAAACAATCCAGATGTCCCTCAACAGAGGAATGGACACAGAAAATGTGCTACATTTACACAATGGAATACTACTCAGCTATTAAAAACAATGACTTATTTACAGGCAAATTAATAGAACTAGAAAATATCATCCTGAGTGCGGTAACCTAATCACAAAAGAACACATATAGTATGAAGCTCAAGAAGAAGGAAGACAAAGTGTGTTGCTTCAATCCTTCTTATAAAGGGAAACAAAATTATTATAGGAGTTAGAGGGTGGGAGGGATATGGAAGGGAGAAGAGGAGGAGGGAAAAGGGAAGCAGAATCAGATGTGGGAGGAAATTTCACCAATGGTCTATCATGGCCTCTCATAGTGCAAAGCCTCAGTTGCTTTTCCTGATCCTGTCATATCTTCAAACTAGCACTACCTGAGTGACTCTTAAACATTACCAAGTTCAGCTGCCACCACAAGGTAAACCTTGGCTATCTCTGGAACACAGCTTCTGTGGGTTGACTCTGAGGAAACACTTCTCAGAAGATTTTACCTAAAGGATGCTGGTCTGTTTGTTTGTTTGTTTGTTTTTACTATATATCCTCACTACCCCCACTCCCAGTCACTCCCTCCCACAATTCTTCCCCCATTCCCTCTCCCATTCTCTTCTGAGTGGGTGGGGGGTTCTCCTGGATATCTCCCCACCCTGCCATTTCAAGTTTTAGCTAGGCTAGGCACTTCTTCCCCCACTGAAGCCAGACAGTGAGAATAACATATCCCATAGACAGGAAACACCTTTTGGGATAGCCCTGGCTCCAGTTGTCCAGGACCCACATTAAGACCATGCTGCACATCTGCAAGGTCCATCCTTTGTATGCTCTTTGGTTGGTGATTCAGTCTCTGAGACCCGCAAGGGTCCAGATTAGTTGGCTCTTTTTGTCTTCCAGCTGAGCAGCACTAATTGTCCCAGTAAAGTGAAGATTTTAGATGAGCACTTCTCATTTCTTGTTAACCCCAGCTAGCCAGAAAAACATTTCAACTAAAATTAGCAAATGGCTCCTATAGAAGATTTAAGTGACTCCCAGACTTCCCTCTGGATCTAGACAAGCCAGGCCTTGATTGTCTGTAACACTATATTTTCATCTTCCAAGCGCCCACAGAAAAGCTTTGAATACTCAATGGCTTTTCTAGTTCAAAGTTCCAAAGTCCTTTTACAATTCTCCCTAGAACAACAAGGTCAGGTCTGTCACAGTAATGCTCAATGATCCTGTCATAATTAGAGCTACTATTGCTGTGATAAAATGCTATAAACAAAAGCAATTTAGGGAGGAAAGGATTTATTTAACTTACAGTTCTATATAACAGTTCATCATTAGAAACAATGAGGAGAGAGACTCAATCAGGGCAGGAATCTGGAGGCAAGAACTGATCCAGAGGCCATAGAAGGATGATGCTTACTAGTTCGCTATCCATGGCCTCCTCAGACTGCTTTCTTATTATAATTCAGGACCACCAACCCAGAGATGACACCACCCACAAAGAGCTAATTAAGAAAATTTCCTCTATGTTTGCATATAGCCCCATTTCATGGAGGCCTTTTCTCAGCTGAGGCTCCCCCTCTCAGATGACTCTAGCTTGTGTCAAATTGTTGTAAAATTAGCCACCATAGAGTGTTAAGTATATAAAAATTTAAACATAATGTAAACATATTTACCTACACATATATATTTTATAGATTTACATATTTATTAACAGGCAGATATATTCACATATATAGTATATTTTAAAATATGTATTTATAAGCATAAATATATCTATATGTTTATTTACATATGTTCATATATATTTTCAGATTTAATATATAAGCATATATTTTGTAAGTATGAATATATGTATACATACATATAGTTAAACATATACAGTTACATAGAAAGAGAAAAAATATCTAGAGTTAAAGTTGTATTGACACATATATTTGTACATACTGAAAGCTAAATACACAGAACTGAGTATAATATATGTTTACATGTGTGTCTGTATATAAAAATGTAGTGATATATACATGTAATTACATAGAAAGAATTAAACATTTAGTCATAAATCCATATATATTTGATTTATTTATCTATGTGTGATGTGAAAATAGAATGGGAACATGAGAGGAAAGGAAGCAGTCTAAAAAGAGTGGTATAGGCTAAGACATGGGGTATATGTATCAGAGAAGCAGAGGAGGGGCTGTATTTGGGAGAAAGGAGACCAGCAACATGGGAAAAGGAGGATGGACAGAGACAAAGTACAATGTTGTCTGTGAATGACAAAACTGCAATAAAAACAGCAACAGTTAACTAGTTAATCAGTTTTGGCTCCTGGCAGGTGGAGTGCACGCTGCCCCCACCTAAGAGCTCTGGATTCATGAATGAAAGACACACACTCGCCAGCTAATTTTGATACGCCTTGACTAGCTCAATGGCTGGGCACTTCTAAACCTCCCCAGGGCTAGCAAACACTGCCCTCTGGTTTTCCTGAGTTACCATCTTTTAAAATCTCTATTGCATCTCTGCTACCCCAGACCCAATTGTGGAAGAGGCCCAGCCATTGACTGTATTGCAGTTCTTTACTGCCAATCTACCAATCGAAGCCAACTTGGGTCAGGAACTCTCAGCATCTGGCAGAGCAGCTTTTGGGGGCCAAGTTAAGACAAAGCATTAGAACCAATTCCCAATAGAAACAATGCCCACATACAAACAGAAAATAAAAATGAATGCCTTTTATCCATCTGGTCATCAACTCACAGATGTGTTTCTGTGCAACCCAACCTGAAATGGCCATGTTCATTTGTAGTGAGAACAAGATACTTGGCCTTCAAGCCAAACTAACTTCACCCCCTCTGGCAAACTGGATTCTAGTTTTTAGAAGAAAATTATCTCTGAACAAGGTAGATGAGGATAAGCTCGGGCAGAAGGGTGCAGATTCCTGGAAATTTCCTTGTACTCAAGAAGTTCCAAGTGGGGATTCTAAGAACAAAATCTTCCTATTGTGTTATCTACCCTGTGTTATACTTCAGAATCCACAAATGGTGGTCTATTACTTTTTATTATTATTTTTATATCTGAGAGAGAATATTTTGATCTCTTCATATTGCTCTTCCCAGAGTCTCTGGACCCAGATGCTCAATTTATATTTCAAA
The DNA here is from genome assembly GCA_036184795.1 of Tokudaia tokunoshimensis. Classification (NCBI taxonomy): domain Eukaryota; kingdom Metazoa; phylum Chordata; class Mammalia; order Rodentia; family Muridae; genus Tokudaia; species Tokudaia tokunoshimensis. The sequence goes on from BTHU01000013.1 coordinate 72,422,129, forward strand.
TATTTGTATACCAGTAGGTTAGCTTGCTAGTGGAACGAAGGCAGCTTCCAATAGCACTTATCATTTTCATGAGGTGATCACAAATTTTCAAGGGGACATGTTTGCATGTGTCATGGGTAATGATCAAATAGATGTCACTAATGACCCAGAGAGATAGAGACAGTCTGGTGGAGAACATACACATATCAGGGAAAGAAACAGAAAATTATTAGAGGAATGGGGTCTAAAGGCACTTTAATAACACAAAATGACTTTCATTACTTTTCATTTTTCCATATTTTCTATATATGTGTACCTATGAATTATGCATGTACATGGTTGTGTGTATGTGTATGTCTATGTGTGTGAGTGTACAGAGAATAAATCAGCCTTGAATGTTATTTTTAGGAACAATATCCACATTCTTTAAGACATGGTCTCTCAGTGGCCTGGAGCTTATAAATAAGGATAGGCTGACTGGCCAGTGAGTTCCAAGAACCTGTCTCTCTCATCTTCCCAGCTCTGGGAGCATTCATCACATCATCTACCATTTCTAGAGATAGAACTTAGGACCTTGAAATTTCAAGGATATGCTTTACTAACAGAGTTGTCTCCAGAACCCCAGCATTTGGTTACTTTCCTTTGATGGACTTTACAAGGTGATCACATGCCAAAGGACAAAGAGAAAGCCATTGTAACCAATGGTTGTTCTTTTAAGGCATAGCTGGTGTGGGAAACTTCCTTTGCATTTGATGATATTCTAACATGCGTGTTAAAGCACAAAAAGACAAGATACAAAAGTCTGATAAGAAAGAGTTCAGTAGCTAAGAGTGAGTGAAAAACTCCATTATATGTTAGAAGCCCAAGGTAAAGAAGTTGTCATGAAGGTAGATGTTCCAACATTCATCATTTTTCATTGGTTTGCTGTGAGACAAGATCTCACAAAGGTCATGCTGGCTGCAAGTTCTCTTTGTAGCTGAGGATGACCTTGAAATTTTGATTCTCATATCATGAGCTCCAAGCACTGGGATTACTGATATCTTCACATGTGTTTATTTAGTGCTGGTATTGAAACACTTAGCTCCATACATATTAGCAAACCCTCTATCCACTAAACTGAGCAGGCTCCAGGCTCACTCATGAAGAGTTTTGCTTCCTCTTCTGGAAAACCCACTTCAAACTTTTTAAAAACTTATTTCCCTTTCCTTTTCCCTTTCTCTTTTCTTTAAATTTTCTTCTTTTTTTTAAATTAAAAATTACTTGGAAATTTCATATGTGAGTACTGTCACCATTATAAGTTTCGTTGAATCTTAAATTCTCTCTAAAACCTATGGCCTCTTTTACTTTAAGTGTGCACCCACAGACATAGACACAAATAGACACACAGATACACTTAGACACATACAGAAACACACATAGGTGTATAGACAAACACCATCATACATAGAGACATACACAACACACAGGCACATACTCATGGGCATACACACAGACACACACACATGTACACATGTACATGCACACACAGAGACATGAATGCACATACATACACACTTTTTAGCCAATTCATTTAGTGATTCTCATAATTCTAGTTTGACTACTTGGGATTAAACAACCTATAAAATGTTTATCTCTGGAGAAGAGTAACTCTTTTTCAACAGTCATTAATCTAGGTGAAACCTACTTAATCTAGGGATGGAATCTTACACAGTTTTCCCCATGCATGTTGACATGACCATTCACTTTTTGTTTAAGTGACCAAACTTTTTAGATTTCCTGAATGCAGCTTTCCAGTTACACACACACACACACACACACACACACACACACACACACACACGCACACACACAAACACACACACACACGCACACACACACACACACACACACATGGCATGGTATCTGAGCAGCCATCATGTTTCTTTGACTCTGACAATCATTCAGGCAGCTGTCCTGAGATGTTCTTTTAGCCTTAGGTGTAGGAGCTGTGTTATAGATTTATCAATAGAGACTGGGCACCTAATGGTCATTTATTCTCCTGTTGATCAATGGTGGCTTTCTGAGATGCTCTTCATGTACTATAAAGAGAAGCTTCTTCAGTGAAGGCTTGGAGCTACACTCATCTTTGAATGTAAGGGTAAGCATTTAGAATTCATTTAGAAGTTATAATAGTTTAGCAAAGTGGCAGAACTAGGTTATCCTTTATGATACATGACCTTACTAGTTGCCTGAATGAACCTTAAGTCTAATTAGACATGTGTTGTCTATCCCCAAGATACTAGTGCCATGATTACACCCTTGGAGGATATCTTGACATGCATACTATTGTTTTTATTCATAGGCTTCATACGTAGTTAGAATGGTTGTTTTTCCCTCTTAGTGTCTTATGTATTGCTTTCTGATACTCTGAAACCTAGTCTTAGGCTTCCTGGCAGGTGGGTTCCTGGTTAGTTCCATATCAAATTCTGTAAGTCCTGTGTCTAAAGAATCAAGTACCTTCAACAGGATCTTACCTTCAAATTCTTGAAGGCCACCAAAAGCACTAGCAATAGCCATATTAGGGTATATCTTCAACACTCATGACCAACAACTCTAGTGAGACTTGCCACTTGGCTTTAGATGTAGGAAAATATTTTGTATTTTATAGGAGTTTTACAAGACTCATTTGGCTCCATCTTCTCTGTGAGTCTTGGAGATCAAACTCAGGCTTTGTAGAAAGTGGATTTCAGTGCTCTTTACAGGTACTATGTAAGAAAAAAATAAGTAACTATTTAAAACATTTGCTATTGTATTATGATCTCAATATGATTCTCTTTACTGCTCTCCCTACTCCCATGCCATTTGAGGTAGAGTCTTTGCCATTTATCCCAGGCTGTTCTGGACCTGCTATTCCTGCCTCATAATCATAGGGATGTACACTCTCTGTCTTTGTTAGCATCTGTTGTGAATGGTCCACACTTCTTTTGTTTGTTTGTTTGTTAAATTCTGGTGAGAAAGTATAATAGCATTGATGAATAAAGTATAATAGCATTGATGTATAAAGTATAATAGCTTGATGAATGTGTGAGTACAGAAAAGGGGCAGGCAGGAGACAGAAGAACTCTATTTCCCACTGAGGCATTTTCTGTCTAGAACTCCACACACATATAACCTTTGCTAGTTGTTGCTGTCCTTTAAGAACAGTGCTCTTATTCACATCCTCTAAGAGCAGTGCAGTCTTGAGTCTTTTTAGTCAATACAACTTATTGAAATAGAGAAAAATTAATAAACTAACATCTTGCTCTTTGTGGTGATAGGAAGTAAAGGAGATACACTACCAAAGCAAAACATAAAGATCCTTTTTCATTACTATATTTGCTTATATGTATACATGTGTTATGTCATATGTACTGGGTGTATGGTACATATCTGTGCCTTGTGTATATATCTGTGTGTGTTGTATGTGAACATGTGTTATACCTGCCTTGTGTGTCATCTATGTACCTGCTTATGTATAATACATGTATGTGTTATATATGGACAGCTACTGAATACCTGCAGATGTTTTTTTATTTATTCTTAAGCATGAATAACCAACTTTAATAGTGGTTTTTACTAGCTTTCATTTTTTCCTGATCAAATATTTTTGAGCCTGTTGTTTAATAGTTCAGCTGTCAGATAGAAATGTTTTAACTAAGGAAAGAATATTTGCATGCTGTTCTTAATCTTTTCACTTTTGATAAGGCCCCACCATCCTAAAGTTCACTGGCATTAACTTACTTTACTTCTTGCTTTAAGATAATTGTTTAGAGTTAATCTCTTCTCTTGTAGTATCATTGGACACTCTTTTAAGAAAAATATGTCAGTATTAGTTTACTTAATCTTATTTTTTTCTATTAGTGATTAGAAGTTCTGGGGAATATTTTATTTTTTATCAACTATCCAACCTCATTTCTTATTTTACAGAACCCCCATGGCTTATAATTTTATGGCAAATATAGAGCCTTTCTTCTGTCAGTTGAAACTGAAGGTCAATGGGCAAAGCTGTTTCTAGTTGCAAAATTCATTAATCTATAAAAGATTTAGTTTCCTATTTTAACAACTGTGATTATAATTTACAAACTGTCTTGTGTATGCATAGGCATATAGGAAGTATTTTACAAAATTAACTCTTTCTTTGAGTGTAATTGTGAATATGAGCACCGAAATGTTCCTTTTGGGAGTGAGGTATGACAAGCTTTGCATGAGGACATACAACACTGAAGTGGAAACTTCTGATTTCTCTGGAAAGTCAGTTATGTCAAATGGTGTTTTGTTGGGATACACAAGTAAAAAGATGTTTTGCTAAAGCAGACATGTGAAAGAATATTTTCCTGAAGCAGACATAGTTGAAAGGATGTTTTGTGATAGCAAACAGGTGAAAGGACTCATGTTGCTTAGAAGAAATATAAATATGATGCCACAGATAATATAGATATGAGCTCTAGCTTGGTTTCCCTTGTTCCACTTCACTAGTCTTTGCTAATCACACACATGTATTTGGTTCTCCTTACATTGTCAAGCTCTGCTTCATAGAGAGAAACTCGACACAGAACTTCTGGTGAGGTTCCTTCTGCTTCTTGCTGCTTCCACAGACTTGGGCCAGTTGTTCAACCTTGTGGTTTCTTCTGGATTAAATGACCCTTGCTGATTTGTGTGTGGTGTTCACAAAGTGGACAGGATTGCAGCTGCTGATTCGTGTGTGGTATCTGCCAAGTGGACTCATCTGCAGCTTCTGATTTGTGCTTCATGTTTGATTAGTGGACAGGACTGAGAACAATGAAAATTGGAATTACCCCAAAGAAATATTTTTAAACAGGTCCACTTCCCCCATATCCTAATAACTTTTCTGTTCTACTACCTCTGTAAGGGGGGTAGGCTAGAGGGAGAAGGAATGCTTATTCAGGCAGGTTGAGGAAAATATATGCTAACACAACACAACACACACACACACACACACACACACACATCATCATCATCATCATCATTCCAGAAAGGGAGCTTAAGTTAGACCAAAGGATAGCACATGAGATGATTTTAATAACAGTCCCAAGGTTCATATATTTGTAAGCTTAGTCACCAGAGAGTGGTACTATTTAAAAGGATTAGAAGGTGTGGCCTTGTTAGAGAAATTATGTTCTTGGGAGTGGACTTTGAGGTTTCTTATTTTTTTTTTATTTTCTTTATTCACATTTCAAATGTTACCCCCTTTCCTCATTTTCCCTCCAAAAACCCACTATCCCATCCCCCTCCCCCTGCTCACCAACCCATCCACTCCCACTTCCCTGTCCTAGCATTCCCCTACACTGGGTCATTGACCCATCACAGGACCAAGGGCCCCTCCTCTCATTGATGTCCGACAAGGCCATTCTCTGCTCCTTATGTGACTGGAGGCATGGGTCCATCCATGTGTACTCTTTGGGTGGTGGTTCCCACACCTACAGTCTCTTCTATCCTGATCAGGATGCAGTTCTCACTTACTTTTCTATTATTATGTTTGTTGTCCTGATGCCATACTTCCCACCATGATGGTAATGTACTAAACCTCTACAATCCCCCACTTAAATGTTTTTTATAAGGGTTGCCTTGGTTATGGTTTCTTTTCAAATCAATAGAACACTGACTAAGACAGTACCAAAGTCCAACTTGATGAACAAATGTATTTGTATTAACAGGAACACGGGTCAAGAATAATGTAAACAAAACAGGGATGATACAGAAGCAACTGCAATACCAAAAAGCCCACCCCAAAAGGTGGTGATTCAGGAAAGCTGCATCCAGAGGTCTCTGTATCAATTGTAGCCCAGAAGGCCTGGTGACCTCTCAGCTGATGCCTACTTCTCAGACATGTGATGTTGGTTTATCTTGGGATTTTCATAGGCCTCCCCAACCCTCCTAGAAGGAAGACTTCAGTTTGGATAAAACTGCTGTAAAACAGAATGTCTTGCGATGTATTTGAAAATCAGAGGACAACCTTTTATGTGGTTATAAGCCTTCCATATTATTTGAGAAGTGGTCTGTTGCTGTCTGGTATGGATGCCAGGCTTCCTGGATGCAGGTTTTGGGGAACAGTCATGTTTCAGTCTCTCATCTGGCCATAGGAACACTGGGATTTTAGATGTATTATTACACTTATCTTTATTTGTGTTCTGTGGACCAACCCTCAAATCGTCATGCTTGTGAGGCAAGTACTTTACCCACTAAGCCATCTTCCTGTAAGAAAGAATCTCTTATAAACATCACCATCAATAAAAAAGGTGATGACCAATGAACTGAGGCAGGAAATAGGAGGTGGGACACTGACGGGAAGAGAAAGGGCTCAGAGAAAGGGTATAAGGAAAAAGGAGACATGGAGAGAAAAGAGAGATGGACTGAGGAGATGAACATAAACCAGCAGGTACATGAACTCAGGGAGAAACAGAGAAAGAGAGAGAGAGAGAGAGAGAGAGAGAGAGAGAGAGAGAGAGAGAGAGAGAGAGAGCAGGACTAAAGAGAGGTAACTAAACACATGATAGACATAGAAAAGTTTGAATGGATTTAAGAAGTCACAAACTAGTAACTTCTAGTCAGGGAGTGAACCAAACTTTATAACTTAGGCATTTAATAATAAATAATTAGTCTGGGAGTCATCATCCCAGGAACAGGACTGGGAAGGAAACATGGAATTTAATATTCTTTTTAACATCTTCCTATGCATCACTTTGTTTTATTAAGTATGACTGGTTATGGCATCTTACCAAAGACTTTATTTTTGGTAAACAGGATAAAGCACTTGCATGGTCCTGGTTCCTGAGTGTTGTTGGAATAGAAAATACACTTCTCAGAGCACTGCATATGTCCTGTTCCTCTAACTCTGTACTCTTCTTTGCATGTCACCCTGACTTGATCTTCCTTCAACTGATTTGTTCCCATTTATGTCCTCCTTTCACCTCTTCTTCCCTCTCCTAAAAAGGCCTGCATACTCCTGGGGCAACAGCCTACTCTTGTCATGCTGAGAATAACCAGAACTCCATTTGGATAATTAAATTCATTACTCAGGGACACTTCACTAAAGCATAGTCCTTCCCTTAACTGTAGCTTGAGTGCCTTGAATTGTGTGATAGCTACAGTGGGCACATGCCAGATATGTGCTGAGTTAACACATGGCCTGGGTTTGGATTCCATCATCCGGCTTTTTCCATTCAACTGTTCTAACATGATAAAAGGACTGGAATTTCAGAAAACACCTGCACCATGAAGTCTTAAACGCATTTACCACAATTTTGGATTATGGTCTACTCTTATCCTAATGTCTCAAAAACCACATACACTAGATTTTGGCCAGAATCTCTATATGCAGGTGCTTTTGTTATTCTTTCAGTGGCAAGTTCATCCATCTTTGGGTGATTTGGACAGACTATAATAGCTTTGTGGTACTGAGTAACTGATGACTACATAATATTTAAAGACACCCTAGGGTTATGAGTCAAAGCACAGGAACAATTCCAGTATGTCATTGTAATTAAAGAAAGAACTCTCTGAGAGTAGAATTCATAATTTCCAGGCATTGGTTGGTGTCATTGGAACCTACAACAAGGTTCATGGACAATGACAAACTAAACACCAATATAAATCATCTCCTTATGAGAGAATGAATACTAGCTTCAAATAAACAAAAGCAACCTTTTGCATGTGATTGCAAATGCCAAATAATTTTCAAGCTTCCAAAACCTTTGTAACAACTGGAGCAAGTGCTAGATCATCTCTGAATTGTGAATTGACCAAAATAATTATATTTGAGAGTCCCATTGCTGCTGTACACTCTATGTTGATACTCAAAGCTTATATGTTACTAGCATATTTTAAAGTACCAGAAGGAAAAGATAGCAGTGAAAAGCAAGAGACTTTATCTCAAAGAATGAGCAAGTAAAGACCTATAACTGAGACTGCTGTTTCTGACCTTTACACATATTCACACATCCAAATATGCTTGTAGATTTACAACACAGACAATTTCATTTGGACACACACACACACACACACACATCCTCAACTCTACTAACAGACATTATATGTGTACAGTCTCTGAGGATAAAATGAAGTATATCCAGGTGTCAATGGTCAGATATTGTCTTAGTTACTTTTCTATTGCCATGGTAAACACCATCACCAAAAGAAACTTTGGGAGGAAAGAGATTTATTTCATATCACAACTCTCACATCAATAAGGGTAGTCAGGATATGAAATAAAGGTGAGAACCTGGAGTTAGGAGATGACACAGAAGTCATGGAGTATATTGCTTTCTAGGTTGTTCATCCTGCTTTATTCACCATTCTTTCCATGCCCAAGACTGTTCACTCCATGGATGGCACCTCCCACAGTGGGAGGGCCCTCCCACATCAATCATTAATCAAGAAAATATTCTGCAGCAATCGGATGAAGGCATTTTCTCAATTAAGATTGCATCTCCTCAGGTATGTCTAAGATTCTATCAGATTGGCAAAACATAAGAAAAACAATAAACAAAACAAAAGAAAACAAAACAAGACAGACAACAGACACTGACATGTCTCTTACTTGAAATAACTTGAAATTCCATTGTTGGGGGCAATGACTCCCCCAGCCTCCCTCTCATGAAAATAGTAGTAGCTAAAATAAAACAATTAGTAAGAAGAATGCATACAAACTCAAATATCACATGAGCTTAAAATATGCAGAGTTATAGTGAGGACACTTTTAGCTACAGGTCCAGAAATCAAGAGAATTCAGTATTAACTGGTGACAGATAACAGGACTAAAGACATATAGAGCTGGACCAGATCAGGAACACCCCAAATCATCCAGTCACTGGAGCCACAGTTGCTATCATTTTCCAGATTTTTTTTATTTACCATACCACTCTCCCTCTCTAATATATCTCTACCCTACTCCCTTTTGTAATTTTTTCCTCTTCTTTCCTCTCCTCTTCTCCCTCCCCTCCAATCTCATTTCCTCCCCTCTCCTCTCCTTTCATCCCTTCCTGACTCCTCTCCTTCCCTTTTCTCTCCTCCCCTCCTCTCTTCTCTCTATTCTCCTTCCACCTTCCCTCCCTTCCTCATCCCCTTCCCTCTCCTCTCTTCTTCTGTCTTCACTCTCTGTCATTTCTCCCCCTCCCATCATTTTTCTCTTCTCTTCTTACTTTTTGTCTCCTCATTCCTCCATCAAATCCATCCTGTTCTACCTGTCTCTTTCCCCCTTTCATTGCTTACTCTCTTTTTTCTCTTTCTCTCTCATATAAAACCCTGTGTCTCGCAACACACATCTTCCTTTTCTTCTTCTTCTGCCCCTCTCCACCCCTTTATCCTTCTTCTATTTCCAAGTTTTCCATGAGTTCTAAAAGACAAATGCACATACTTTTTATGATCTGATAACATTAGAATTAGTAGAAATAATTATCACAAGTTGCCATCAACATTTATAAATATGAACCATTTGTTTTTGGTCAAAATAGACTAATTGCTTACATTTTATCCTTTATTTATTAGGATTTAGTTGGGAACATGTAATTTTGGATTGTTTTTGTTAATTCAGCATTATAGTAATAGAAATATGTGAAAAGTAGATTCCTGTTAACTGATAGCGTGTGTATCTAGCACTTATATTAATAGTATTATAGATATATACTATTATATTAATGTCTATACATATAATTATATACATCTAATACTATTATATTAATTCAGGTCTATACCTGTTGAAAAGAATGAGAAAACTTTCTTTGTGCTTTAAGTCCAAAGCAAATATGTCTCCAGTGTACACTCAAAAACCCCAATCAACCAAACAACAACAACAACAACAAAGATACAAAGTATAAATGGGGAGTGTATGAGGGATCTGTTACTAGAACCATAGCTCTACATAGTCTAGATGGATGGAGGCTAAGTTAAGGGCAACAGACTGTTTTGAGGCCTGTTGAACATTGTCTAAAAAAAAAGAAAAGCTAAAACATAATGTAAAAAATCAGACTATATTAATTTGTTCAAGTAATAAAATTGTGATTAAGAATTATGTAATTGTGGTATGTACACTTGCTGGACCATTTGGGTTTTTTTTGGTTGGTTGGTTGGTTGGTTGGTTTGTTGGTTGATTGATTGGCTTTTTGACATTCTTTAACAATGTAATCCAGAAATATGTATTCTATTCTTTAATACTGGGTGGGATAAACAGATGACAACACAAAACTCTTGACTCTTAACTCATTCTGAGGTCATCTCCCATCCACTCTGATCATGTCCTAAAGTATAGTGCAAAGGAATTGGCTTTTATATTCCAGGTCCCAGTTTTCAGCCAAATCTAACAGGTGTATATAAAATGAATGTGTTTTATAGAATAATAATACTAACATTTTATTTAAAAAGCTTTATATGAAAATGCATTAGTGAATTCCTCCATGTGCACTGAGCATTTTGGTTTCATGACTTGAAAGCTTCTCCCATTTACTAATTAGTGATCATTTCTGCAAGGCAATTTCCTGGGTTCTCCAAAATTGACCATTTAGTTAGTCACAAAGAAAGCCTTAACAGATACAAGAAAATTGAAATATCTCACTGTATTTTATCAGACCACCATGGATTAAAGCTGGACTTCAACAATAACAGAAACACCAGAAAGCCTGCACATTCATGTAAACTGAACAACTCTCTACTCAATGGTCTCTGGCTCAGGAAAGAAATGAAGATATTAAAGAATTTCTAGAATTTAAGGAAAATGAATGCACAGCATAAACAAAATTATTGGACACAATGAAAACAATATTAAGAGTATTCAGTGCCTTCATAAAGAATTTAGGGATATACTATACTAGCAACTTAAGAGAACATATGAAAGCTCTTCTAAAAGAAGAAAAACACACCCAAACTGAGTAGGCTTTGGAAAGTACTCAAACTCAGGACTGAAATCAGTGAAATAGAAACAAACAGAAAAAAACAAAACCAAACAACAAAAAAATAAAACAAAGTGTCAATGAAAAAAAGAATTAGTTCTTTGAGAAATTAAAAAAGTCAAACCCTTTTTAAAACCAACTAAAAGAGAAAGAATAACCAAATTAACAAAATTAAACATGAAAAGGGGGACATAAATTACAAAGTTTTTGCAAGGCAAAAGACACTGTCAAAAAGACAAAGCGGCAACCAACTAACTGGGAAATGATCTTTACCAACCCTACATCCGACAGAGGGCTAATATCCAATATATACAAAAAACTCAAGAAGTTAAACTCCAGAGAGGCAAGTAACCCTACTAAAAAAATGGGGAACAGAGCTAAACAAAGAGTTCTCACCTGAAGAATATCTAATGGCTGAGAACCACCTAAAGAGATGTTCATCATCCTTAGTCATTAGGGAAATGCAAATCAAAACAACCCTGAGATTCCATCTCATACCAGTCAGAATGGCTAAGATCAAAAACACAGGAGACAGCAGTTGTTGGCGAGGATGTAGAAAAAGAGGAACACTCCTCCACTGCTGGTGGAATTGCAAGCTGGTACAACCACTCTGGAAAGCAGTCTGGCGGTTCCTCAGAAAACTGGGCATGACACTCCTGGAGGATCCTGTTATATCACTCCTGAGCATATACCCAGAGGCTTTCCCTGCATGCAATAAGGACACATGCTCTACTATGTTCATAGCAGCCTTATTTATAATAGCCAGAAGCTGGAAAGAACCCAGATGTCCCTCAACGGAGGAATGGATTCAGAAGATGTGGTATATTTACACAATGGAATACTACTCTGCAATTAAAAACAATGAATTCACGAAATTCCTAGGCAAATGGTCAGAACTTGAAATTTTCATCTTTAGTGAGGTAACCCAATCACAAAAGAACACACATGGTATGCAGTCACTGATAAGGGTATATTAACCCAGAATCTCGGAATACCCTAGACACAATTCACATATCAATAGATTTCCAAGAAGATGGAAGGAGAGACCCCTGGTCCTGGAAAGACTGGATGTAGGGGAATGCCAGGACAGAGAAGCGAGAGGGGGTTGAATGGGGAAAAGAGGGAGGGAAGGGGGCTTATGGGACTTTCGGGGAGGGAGGAAACAGGAAAGGGGAAATGATTTGGGATGTAAATAAAAAAATGGATTCTATCATAATATCTACCAATAAACAATAAATGAATAAAAAAAACCACAACAGACAGTGTGGAAATCCAAAGATTCATTACTGTCATACTTCCAAAACCTGTACTCAATAAAATTGGAAAATTTAAAAGAAATTAACAATTTTCTTGATAGATTCCACTTACTACAGTTAAATTAAGAACATATGCATGACTGAAATATGTCTATAACCCCTTAGAAAATAGCATCAGTCATTAAAATTCTCCCAGCCAAAAAAAGCCCAGTACAAATTAGTTCTAGCTCAGGATTCTATCAGACTCTCGAAGCAGAGCTAAAACCAGTACTCCTCAAATTATTCTGCAAAATAGAAATAGAATGAACATTGTGAAACTCATTCTATCAGGCCACTGTCACCCTGATATCTACACCAAAGACTTAAAAAAGAAAAAGATTATCAGACTAGTTTTTATTGTGAACATTGATGCAAATACTCAAAAACAGAATCCAAGAACATATCAAAGCATCATCCACCATGATGAAATAGGTTTCACCCAGGGATGCAGGGATGATTTAACATACAAAAGGTACATCAAAGTAAATCACCATATAAGCAATCTTAAGAAAAAAGAACACACATGATAGTCTCATTAGATGCTGAAAAAGCTCTTGACTAAGTCCAACATCCCTTCTTTTTTATTAGATATTTTCTTTATTTACATTTCAAATGTTATCACCTTTCCTGGTTTCCACTCAGAAAACACCCTATCTAATCCCCTCTCTCCTTGCTCACCAACCCACCAACTTCCGTTTCCGAAAAGATCTTCCATGCTCGTGGATTGGCAGGATTAATATAGTGAAAATGGCCATCTTGCCAAAAACAATCTACAGATTCAGTGCAATCCCCATCAAAATTCCAACTCAATTCTTCATAGAGTTAGAAAAAGAAATTTCCAAATTCATCTGGAATAACAAAAAACCCAGGATAGCAAAAACTATTCTCAACAATAAAAGATCTTCTGGCAGAATCACCATCCCAGACTTCAAGCTGTATTATGGAGCAATCATGATAAACCTGCATGTTATTGGTACAGTGACAGGCAGGAAGATCAATGGAATAGAATTGAAGACCCGGAAATGAACCCACACACCTGCAGTCACTTGATCATTGACAAAGGAGCTAAAACCATCTAGTGATAAAAAGATGGTCTTTTCAACAAATGGTGCTGGTTCAACTGGTGGTTAGCGTGCAAAAGAATGAAAATAGATCCATTCTTATCTCCTTGTATAAAGCTCATGTCCAACATCCCTTCTTGAAACAAAGTCTTGGAGAGGTCAGGGATGCAAGGAGCATACCTAAATATAATAAAAGCTATATACATCCAGCTAATAGCCAATATCAAATTAAATGGAGAGAAACTTAAAAACAATTTCACTAAAATCAAGAACAAGACAAGGCTGTCCATTCTTTCCATATTTATTCAATGTAGTACTTGCAGTTTTAGGTACAGCAATAAGACAACTAAAGGAAATCAAGGAAATAGATTGAAAAGGAAGTATTACTATTTACAGATGGTCTGATAACATAGATAAATGACCCCAAAATTTTTGCCAGCGAAATCCTACAATAGATAAATATCTTCAGTGAAAAGGATAGATAAACGATTAACTAAAAAAAGTAGCCTCATGTACAAATGACCAACTATCTGATACAGAAATCAGGAAAACAACACCATTCACAATAGCCACAAAAAAATTAAAATATTTCATATAACCAAGTGAATGAAAGTTCAACATGATAAAAGACTTCATCTTTGAATAAGGAAATTAAAGAAGATATCAGAAGATGTAAAGAGCTCCTATGTTCATAGTATTAGCATAGCAAACAATGGCCATCCTACCAAAAACAATCTACAGGTTCTTTGTGATCACCATCAACATTCCAACACAATTCTTTATAGAACTTGAAAAAATCCTTAATTTCGTATGGAAAAACAAAAAACACAGGATAGCTAAAACAATACTTTATAATAAATGAACTTAAGGTGGTATCGAAATTTCTAAATTCTAATGATTAGGTTATTCAAGCAACAGCAATAAAAACCACATGGTACTGGCATAAAAAACAGACTTTTTGAAATCAAATACAAGGACCAGAAGTAAATCCACACAGTCACTTGATTTTTGATAAAAAAAAAAGTCAAAACTATACAATGGGGAGGAGGTGGTGAGTGCATTGTTAACACATGTTGCTGGTCTCACTGGAAATCTCCATGTAGAAAGATGCAAATAGATCTGTATTGTCCACCCTGCACAAAACTCAAGTCCAAATGAAACAAAGACCACAACGTGAAGTCAAATACACTAAATCTGATAGAAGAAAATATGTAGAATAGCCTTGAATACATTGACACAGGAGACAAACTCTTGAACAGAGCACCAATAGCTCATGTACTAAGATCAATAATTAATAAATGGAACCTCATGAATCTGAAAAGTTTCTCTAAGGCAAAGGACACCATCAAAAGATCAAAATGGCAGCCTACAGTATAGGAAAAGATTTTTACCAACTCCACATCTGACAGAGGGCTAATGTCCAAAATATATAAAGAACTCAAAAACTAGATATAAACAAACTAAGTAACCCAATTAAAAATGGCATACAGATTTTTTAAAAAAGTCCTTGAAGGAAGAATCTCTAATTGCTAAGAATTACTTAAAAGATATGTTCAACATCTATAGTTATCAGGGAAACGTGAGTAGAAAAAGACTCTGAGGTCTATCTTACACCCAATCAGGATCGCAGAAATAAAAACTTCAAGAAATAGCTCATGCTGTCAAGGATGCAGAGCAAATTGAATATTCCTCCATTTCTGGTAGGGGTACTAATTCGTATAACCACATAGGAATTCAATTTGTCAGTTTCTCAGAAAAGTGGGAAAACATCTACCTCAAGAACCAGCAATACTACTGCTGGGCATATAGCCTACAGAAAGTCCACCATACCACAAGGACACTTCTTCAACTTTATTTGTTCCAGTTTTGTTCATAGTAGTTAGAAACTGGAAACAACCTAGACATCCCTCAACCAAATAATGGATACAAAATGTGGTTGATTTACACAGTGGCATGTAGGTCATAAAGTGGATATCCATGCCACAGACACGAAAAGCTAAGTAATAAGTAACCCCAATGGGGGATACTTGAATCTCATTGAAAAAGGGCAGAGAATTAACATTGGGGGGTGGATGGAGGGAGGGAACTGCCTGGGGAGCGGTAAATGGAAACAGAAGGAATGAGGTGGGGTGAGGATGGAGGGTAAGAATACTGAGAGAGACAACTGGATTTGGGTACCACATCTCTTGGATGAGCTGAAAACGTAGGAAAATGGAAACTCCCAAGAATCTATAAAAGTTACCCTAGATAAGACTCCTAGGGCAGTGGTGGTGCACGCCTTTAATCCCAGCACTTGGGAGGCAGAGGCAGGTGGATTTCTGAGTTCGAGGCCAGCCTGGTCTACAGAGCGAGTTCCAGGACAGTCAGGACTATACAGAGAAACCCTGTCTCGAAAAACCAAAAAAAAAAAAAAAAAATGGAACCTGAAATGGCAATCTCCTGTAACCAGTCAAAACTTCCAGTGGAGGGATTGAGACACCAACCCAGCTACAAAACCTTAGAGACACAATTACTCCTGCCTACAATATGTACAAGGGTAAAAGATGGAGCAGAATATGAGAGAAAGGCTTCTATTACTATAAATCTGTATTAATTTGAGATCCAGAGTGGTTATTCCTCCAACAGTTTGTTATTGTTCAAGATTATTTTAGCCATCCATGGTTTTTTGTGTTTCCCTAGGAAGCTGAAAATATATCCTTCCAATTTCTATGAAAACTTGAGTTAGAATTTCAATGGGGATTGCATTAAATCAGTAGATTTCTTTTGGTATGATGAACATTTTCACTATAGATCTTTCTATTATCTTCAGTATATTCAGTGTCTTAAAGATTTTACTATCATTAATTTATTATTTATAAATTATAATAATATAATTTATAAATATAATAATATAATATAATATAATAATAATATATAATAATTATATATATTAATATATATAATATATTAATAATATATAATAATAATTATATATATATTAATTATATATATATATTAATTTTATATATATATATATAATTAATATTATTATTATTATATATATAAAAACCACATGGTACTGGCATAAAAAACAGACAGTTTGAAATCAAATACAAGGACCATATATATATATATAATATATAATTATAATATTATAATATATAATATTATTATTAATATATTATATATATTATATATTAATAATATATAATAATAATATAATAATAATATATAATATATAATAATAATATAATAATAATTTATAATATATAATAATTTATAAATATAATAATATAATAATTAAATAATAATACAGTCTTTCACCTCCTTGATTAGAGCTATTTTTAGTTTACCAGGAAAGGTATTGTTTTCCTGGTTTCTTTCATAGTTCATTTGTCATTTTTGTGAAAGCTATTGATTTATTTTTTGTATATTCATGTTTTATTATGCTACATTTCTGAAAGTGTTTATCACCTATAGATGTTACCTGGTGGATATTTTAAGGATATTTATATATACAATTAAATTCTTTGCAAATAAAGTTACTTTGACTTCATTCCCTGCTTTTATCCAATTTTTCTCCACTTCAAGTAATATATAAAGTACGTATGGAGAATGGACAACCCTTGCTAATTTTAATGGAAATGAATTAGGTTTCTCTCCATTTGGATCAATGTTGTCTGTGGATTTTCTATGAATTCCCCTTACTATATTGAGGCATTTCTCGTGTATTCCTGGCATCTCTTCAAGACTTTTATTATAAAAGTATGGTGGGTTTTTTCAAGACCTTTTCTGCATAGAATGAGAAGATCATGTGGTTTTATTTACTTTTTACTCTGATTATATGATGGGTTACATTTGTTAATTTATGTAAGATGAGCCACCCCAGCATCTCTGGGATATATTCTACTTCACTGTGGCAGATTTTCTTTTTGATGGGTTCATGGATTCTGTATGCAAGTATTTTATTGAGAAGTTTTTGCCTCTATGTTTATAAGGGATGTTGGTATGTGATTATCTTTCATTTTTTGATTTTTTCTTATCAGGGTTACTGTATGAAGCTTTGGCTGTCCTGGAACTTGCCCTGTAAATCAGAATGACCTCAAACTCAGAGATCTACCTGCTTCTATCTTTATTTAGTCTTTATGTGGTTTAGGTATCAGTGTAATTGTGGCCTTATAAAAGGATTTAAATAATTATCCTTCTGTTTCTATTTTAAGAAATAATTTGAGGAGAATGGACATTAATGCTTCTTTGAAAATCTGGTAGAATTCTGCACTGAATTCCTCTGGTCGTGAGTGGGGATGTTTGTTTGTTTGCTTTCTTTTTGTTTGAATGGAATATTCTGTAAATATCTGTTAGGTTCGTTTAATTTACACATCAGTTAGATCCTGTATTTCTCTGTTTAGTTTTGTATGGAAGATCATATCTCCAGCAGAGAGAAAGAATAATTCTCCAAAGAAAAGGGAAGGAGATAAATGACCTAATTGAAACTGACACATTACTAATTACAATTACTATCACACTGGTAATCCTTCTTTTAATCCTGATGCCTTCCTTTAAAAAGTAGAAAAAGAAAAAAGAAAAAAAGGGGCTTTAGATATACAAGAAAGAGAAAAATGAAAATGGAGACAAACAGAAGAAAAATTTTAAAAGTTTATAAATAAAAATGAAAAAGACATTGAGATGATAGAGATTCAAAAAAGAGGAAACGATGAAAAATGGAGACAATCCTTACCAGGAAAAAATCAGAAAAAAATTAAAAATAAAATTGAGGAAGATACTTAGAAAGACAGAGGAAATGAGGCCAGAACCTACTGCCCAAGCATATAATGATAATCAAGAAATTCAGCCATAGGTTGTTAGAAATACCATCCTTGGATTCTCTGCTTGGTAGATGTTGGACACTCCCAGGGATTTGAAGAATATGGGTAGCACCACATAGACATACTGGGTTTAAAATAATTTAAAGAAAATTTCACCAATTATGAAATGCATTCACCATTCATGAAAGAGATATTAAATTTTGGGGCAATTCAAAATATACTAATCTGCCATTACTGGAAAGATATGACAAAAGCAGTATTAGAATCTGGTCTGCAGTTACAATGGCATTCATGGTGGAGAGAAGAGGCTAGGGAAATAGAACAGAGAAATAATACCAGAGATACTAATATTTCTCAAGATCAGCTATGAGGGGAAGGTCTATATGCAGAGGTTTAGATGTAAGTCATATATGATAAAGCATCTTTGGCATTATGTTACATTGTGGCTTAAAATGCTTGGGACAAGGTTAAAGAAACAAAAAAGACTTAAGCTGTTTACGCAGATTAAGCAAGGTTCGAAAGAAACATTCACTGATGTTTTGCAAAGATTTACTTCAGCTATGTGTAAGAGGGTATCATATCCAAAAACTAGGAAACCACTAATTGAATCCTTTTTTTCTTTTTTTTATTGAAAAAGGAAGTAAAAATATTTTATGATAAAATTAAAGATTTACATGGAAAATGTTTGAGATAAAATTGAAGAAGCATACAGAAAAACACATTAAGATTGACAATTTTCATGGAAAATTAAAGAGTAAAATAGTAGACATAAAAACATTTCTAAATTAATTGAAAAAGGAATTAGAAAAATTTTATGATACACTTGAAGATTTACATGGGAAATATTTCTAATAAAATTGTAGAAAAATATTAAATAACATTAAAATTGAAGATTATCATGGAAAATTACGGATAAAATGGTAGGCATAAAAATATTTCTAAGTTGACTGAAGGTAGAATTATAAACATTTTCTGATAAAATTGAAGATCTACAAGGAAAATATTTCTGATAAAATTCAAGAAATATATAGAAAAACACGTTAAAATTGACTATTTCATGGAAAATTATGTAGATAAAATGGTAGGAATAAAAATATTCCTAAATTGATTTAAAGTAGAATTATAACCATTTTCTGATAAAATTGAAGGTTTACATGGAAAATATTTCTGATAAAATTGAAAAAAATATATAGAAAAACAATAAAATTGAAGATTATTATGGAAAATTATACAGATAAAATGGTAGGCATAAAAATATTTCTAACTTGATTGAAAGTGGAATTATAAACATTTTCTGATAAATTGAAGATTTACATGAAAAATATCTCTGATAAAATTGAAGAAATGTATAGAAAAACACATTAAGATTGACTATTTCATGGGAAAATTATACCGAAAAAATGGTAGGCATAAAAATATTCCTAAGTTAAATGAAAGTGGAATTATAAACATTTTCTGACAAAATTGAAGATTTACATGGAAAATATTTCTGATAAAATTGACGAAATATATAGAAAAAATGTGAAAATTAAAGATTATCATGGAAAATAATACAGTTAAAATGGTAGACATAAAAACATTACTAAATTGATTGGAAAAACAATCACAAAAATTTTCTGATAAAATTGAAGATTTACATGAAAAATATTTCTGTTAGACTATGTTTTTTGTTGGGGAATTGAATTCATTGATGTTATAAGATATTAAGAAATAGTGATTGTTACTTCCTATTATTATTGATGTTATTTTTATGTTTGTGTAGATACTTTCTTTTGGGTTTGTTGGAAAAAGATTACTTTCTTGCTTTTTCTAGGGTTTAGTTTCCCTCCTCTTGTTGGCATTTTCCATCTATTATTCTTTGTAGGTTTGGATTTGTGGAAATATATTGTGTAAATTTGGTTTTATCATGGAATAGCTTGTTTTCTCCATCTATGATAATTGAGAGTTTTGCTGGGTATAGTAGTTTGGGCTGGTGTTCTCTTACGGTCTGTATGAGATCTGCCCAGGATCTAGCTTTCATCATCTCAGGTGAGAAGTCTGGTGTAATTCTAATAGGCCTGCATTTATAGGTTACTTGACCTTTTTCTCTTATTGCTTTTAATATTCTTTCTTTGTTTACCGCATTTCATGTTTTGATTATATGTGTTGGGAGGACTTTCTTGTTTGGTCCAGTCTGTTTGGAGTTCTGTAGGCTTCTTGTATGTTCATGGACATCTCTTTCTTTAGGCTAGGGAAGTTTTCTTCTATAATTTTGTTGAAGATATTTACTGGCCCTTTAAGTTCCCTGGAAGGGAAGACTCCTGTCCCAGCAGCTCCACCGATTATATGCCCTGTGTGTTCCTAGCTATTCCCTTCCAGAGAGAAGGTGGAGATCTCACCTCTGCCCTCAGAAGTGAAATATCTGCTGGGAGATTGCTCTCTCCTCACGGGCTAAGCACAGAAGGCTTTGGAGCTGCCTGTTTCCCTACTGCAGATGGCAACTAGAAGTGACCCAAATCCTTTGTTTTTCAAGAAGAGACAAACATGTGGACTTTAATGGTTTATGCTTAATTAATATTTTATTTCTATACTTGAACATTCTTTTTCTTCATTCAGAGCATGGCAAACTTTTTGAAGGAATCACTTAAGGCTTGTCTTACTTGCTTATTTCTCAGAGTATAAATGAATGGGTTCAACATGGGAGCAATTGGTGTCATCAGAACTGGTACAACTGTATTGATAGCCACTGATTCCTTTGCTGAAGGGTTGTTTTGAAAGCATTATCAATGCTGAATGCAAAACAGTGATCAGGATTTTAAAGTCAAGACTGGCACCAATAGATGAATGTATCAGAAATACAGTTAGCACTGGATCACCTTCAGATGACATGACTTTATTAGAATAAGTGAGCAAAAAAGTTTTTTTTGTTGTTTTTTTATTATTTATTTTATTTTATTTTTTTAATTTACATTCCAAATCATTTCCCCTTTCCCATTTCCTCCCTCCCCGAAAGTCCCATAAGCCCCCTTCCCTCCCTCTTTTCTCCATTCAACCCCCTCTCGTTACTCTGTCCTGGCGTTCCCCTACATCCAGTCTTTCCAGGACCAGGGGTCTCTCCTTCCATCTTCTTAGAAATCTATTGATAAGCGGATTGTGTCTAGGGTATTCCGAGATTCTGGGTCAATATCCCCTTATCAGTGACTGCATATCATGTGTGTTCTTTTGTGATTGGGTTACCTCACTAAGGATGATATTTTCAAGATCTGACCATTTGCCTAGGAATTTCGTGAATTCATTGTTTTTAATTGCAGAGTAGTATTCCATTGTGTAGATATACCACATCTTCTGAATCCATTCCTCCGTTGAGGGACATCTGGGTTCTTTCCAGCTTCTGGCTCTTATAAATAAGGCTGCTATGAACATAGTGGAGCATGTGTCCTTATTGCATGCAGGTAAAGCCTCTGGGTATATACCCAGGAGTGGTATAGCAGGATCCTCCAGGAGTGTCATGCCCAGTTTTCTGAGGAAACGCCAGACTGCTTTCCAGAGTGGTTGTACCAGCTTGCAATTCCACCAGCAGTGGAGGAGTGTTCCTCTTTCTCCACATCCTCGCCAACAACTGCTGTCTCCTGTGTTTTTGATCTTAGCCATCCTGACTGATGTGAGATGGAATCTCAGGGTTGTTTTGATTTGCATTTTCCTAATGACTAAGGATGATGAACATCTCTTTAGGTTCTTCTCAGCCATTAGATATTCTTCAGGTGAGAACTCTTTGTTTAGCTCTGTACCCCATTTTTTAATAGGGTTACTTGCCTCTCTGGAGTTTAACTTCTTGAGTTCTTTGTATATATTGGATATTAGCCCTCTGTCGGATGTAAGGTTGGTAAAGATCATTTCCCAGTTAGTTGGTTGCCGCTTTGTCTTTTTGACAGTGTCTTTTGCCTTGCAAAAACTTTGTAATTTAATGAGGTCCCATTTGTCTATTCTTGATCTTAGAGCATAAGCTATTGGAGTTCTGTTCAGGAAATTCTCCCCTGTGCCCATATGTTCAAGGTTCTTCCCTAGTTTCCCTTCTATTAGTTTCAGTGTGTCTGGTTTTATGTGGAGATCTTTGATCCACTTAGAATTGAGCTTAGTGCAAGGAGATAAGAATGGGTCAATTTGCATTCTTCTGCATGTTGACCTCCAGCTGAGCCAAATACAAAATGTTTTAACTATGGTTAAAAAAAGGTCATTTCAAAATGAATTGTAAACAGAACCAGAGTCCTTCTGAAGGAAGGCCTCAGCCTTCTGGAATATGTAGAAAGTGCAGCAAAGGCTGATGGCAGACTAATGAATACAGATCTGCAAGGGACAAACAGGGTAACCTTTTATCTGGAAATGACCAAGGGGACTACTTTCAGGACCCAATATTAAATTCAGATTAGCCATTTTAGGTCAGCAGCATAGATAATCATCCACAGAACAATTAAACAACACTACTCTGGATATAAACATTAATAACCCAGATATCATGATCAGAGACAGCTTCAATATATAAAACAGAAAATTCAGGGGAGACCAAGGAATAAGTACTTTGGTAAACTTTGTTTTTAATTTAATTTATTTATTTATTTATCTATTTATTTATTTATTTTACACTCTAGATTTTATTCCTCTCCTGGTCCATCCTCCGACTGTTCAACATCCCATACCTCCTCCCCACCCTCCCCCGCCTGCATCTCCATGAGAATGACCCCACCACCTCACACTTCACCCCTCACCTTCCACCTCACCAAACCTCTAAACTCCATGGGGCCTCCAATTTCTTGAACGTTAGGTGCATCATCTCTGACTGAACCAAGACCTGGCAGTCCTCAGCTGCATATGTGTTGGGGGCCTGGTGTATGCTGCCTAGTTAGTTGTCCATGTCTGAAAGACCGCAGGGGTCTGGGTTATTTGGGACTGCTGGTCCTCCTACAGGGTCACCCTCTTCATCAGCTCCTTCCACCTTTCCCTAATTCAACCATAGGGGTCAGCAGCTTCTGTTCATTGTTTGTGTGCAAATATCTACATCTGACTCTTTCAGCTGCTTGTTGGGTCTTTAGGAGGGCAACTTTTATAAATGATCAGGGGCTACAACCAAATGTATTTATTTTTTCCATTAATTTATTTATTCATTCACTTTACATTCTGATCACAGCCTGCCTCTCCTCCCATTCCCCTCTTCACACAGCCACTCCCCCACTTCTGCCCCTCTCCTCTGAGGAAGGCTCCACTTCAACCATGCAAATGTAGTCACTGCAGGTCTAGGCAGATCCTCTTCCACTGAGACCATCTAACACAGCCCAGTTAGGGGAAAAGGATTCACAAGCAGGCAACAAAATCAAGGAGAAGCCCCACTTTAGTTGTTGGAGCACCTGCATGAAGATAAAGTTGCAAGTTGTTTAGCTGCTGTATATGTGGAAGGAGGACTAGTTCCAGCCCATGCATGCTCTGTGATTGGTGGTTCAATCTCTGAGAGCACCCAAGGGTCCAGGTTGATTGACTCTGTTGGTCTTCCTGTAGAGTTTTTATCCCCTCTGTGTCCCCCAATTCTTCCCCTAACTCATCCACAAGATTTTCCAAACTCTGTCTAATGTTAGGCTGTGGATCTCTGCATCTGTTTCAATCAGGTGTTGTGTGGAGCTTCTCAGAGGATAGTTAAACTAGTCTGCTGTCTGGCAAACATAAGGGATTATCATTAATAGTGTCAGGGATTGTTTCTTGCTCATGGAATGGGATCTCATATTGGGTTGGTCATTGGTTGGCCATAATATTGGAATTGAAGATTTGTGTAGACAGTGTACAGATATAACAATAATCTCCCCCAAATCTTGACCTCAAAATTGCCCTCTTAAGAAGATAGAAAAGCAATTTCTAAGGGTTTGAAGTTTATCCCAGGAAAAAAACAAGTGTGAAATGGCTCAAATATATAGGGCCTGAAGGTCAAATCGGAAAACTAAAGGTATATGCGACTAAAATAGCCATGAATATATGGGATGTGGTTTGTTGAAACAATGGAAGGCATGGATTACCATTACTCTAACCTCAAGATCAAGCTAAAAATGACAAAGAGAGAGAGAGAGAGAGAGCAAGAGCGAGTGAGCGAGAGAGAGAGAGAAGAGAGAGAGAGAGAGAGAGAGAGAGAGAGAGAGAGAGAGAGAGAGAATTTTCCTGATGAAGTTATTAAAAAAATCTTATGAAGAGCAGTCATGAATTGTACAAGTTGTTCATAAAAAGGACACAATAAAGACTGGCTTCCGAATTTATTTACTGAGAGAATAGCAACAGCCCTGTCACTAAGGTGGCTGACTGTTCAAACTATTTGCATAGTACAAAGGAAAAATGGAAGCCCCTAGAATATCTAGTTCAAGAGCAGCTGGAGGCTAAGCATATTGAAGAATCACCAAAATACGTGGAATTTTCATTTATTTGTTATTTAAAAATCTGGTAAATGACAAAAATTGACAGGTTTGAGAACAATTAATAAAATCATACAGCCTTTTCTTAATCTATAATTTATCAATATATAGATGATATTTTGCTAGCTGATTCAAGTAGAGATAACTTAGAAAACATTTTTGATAAAACAAAGAGAATCTTACCTTGCTCTGGATTAGAAATTGCTTGTAAAAAATAAAAAAGGACAATATTATTTATCTAGAATATAAGATAAGTCTGCAAGAAATTTGAAGGTGTAAATTAGGAGAGGCCAATTAAGAACTCTTAATGATTTTCAAAACTTATTGGAATATATTGATTGGCTAAGGCCATAATTAGATTAACTACACAAAAACAAAGTAACAAACTTATATAATGATGAAGGCTTAGATAGTCAAGAAAATTATCAGCTGAGACTGAGAAAGAATTGTCACTGGTAGAAAAGAAAATGCAAAAAGCACACATGGATTGTTTTGATCCAAAGATAGAATATATTTTAATTATTTCACCTTCTACTCATTCTCTCACAGGAATTTTTATGCAGGGAGAATATTATATTATAAAACAGATATTTTAGCATGTAAACAGAATAAAACTTTTAATAGTTTATGAATTGATTCTAAAAGAATAAAATGAGACTTCATCAATTAGCAAGAATAGACCAAGTCAAAATTGTAGCTTTTACTAATACAGAAATCACCTCATTACAGGCAAAAAATGAACAATGACAAAAGGGCAGAGTAATGTTTTTGGAGAACTTAAGAACAATATTCCAAAAGCAAATGACTTCAATTTATGAAAAGAATTTATTGTATTCTTCCATATATTATAAAAAGGTAACGACTTTCTGGAACCCTACATTCTATTCTGATACAAATAAATCAGGAAACGCAGCTAATGAATTAGAAAATATGAATAAAATAATTCAAAGTCCATATGAATCAGTTCAAAAATCAGAGTTATATACAATTTTTATGGTGTTGTGTTCTCATGATTTTCCTGAATCTCTTAACATATTTACTGACTCTCAATATACAGAAAGAGTTGTTTAGCATACCTAGACTGCTGAACTTAATCAGGATGATTCATAATTAACTTAACTGTTTATTCAACTAAAAAAAGATCAGAAATAGAAACTATCAATTGTATATAATACATTTGTGTTTGCCAAGTCTAGATATAGAGGCTATGTCTATGTGAGAAAGTTAACTTTGAGTATTTTTTGCAATTTAGAGAGCTCTTATATGGATGGATGCAAACAGCATTAAAGGTCATTTTTGTAATTCTTAGCTACTACTTAGCTATATTCTTTTAATCTTTGAAATTTTGTTCTTTATTTCAGCATCCCCAAGGCTTATTATAGGAAAGCATTAAGTGATCCAAGAAAGTAGGAATATCATTAAGACATCATATTCTTTCCAGACTTCATTTCTGTCCCCAGACTCCTCTATTTAGATTGCACTATTGTGAATGCCAACAAGCATGTGCTGACAGGGGCCTAATATAACTGTCTCCTGAGAGGCTCTACCAGTACCTGACAAATACAGAGGTAGATGTTCTCAGGCAACCATTGGACTGAGCACAAGGTCCCCAATTGAGGAGCTGAAAGGACCAAAGGAGCTTGCAGGTCCATAGGAGGAACAATATGAACCAACCAGTACCCCCAAAGTTCCCAGGGACTAAACCACATACCAAAGAGAACACATGGAGGGACGCATGACTCCAGCTGCATATGTGGCAGAGGATGGCCTTGTTGGACATCAAAGGGAGGAGAAACCCTTGGTCCTGAGAAGGCTCAATGCCCCATTATAGGGGAATGCCAAGACAGGGAAGTGGGAGTGGGTGGGTGGGTGAGCGGGGGAGAGGGAATGGGATAGGGTGTTTTTGGAGGGGAGAGGATATAACATTTGAAATGTAAAAAAAGAAAATATCTATTAAAAAATAAAAACCCATTATAAAACTGAAAAAAAGGAGTAGAATATCTGGATCAAATTTAGTTGTTGAAGGTTTCTGTGGAGATCACAATTTTACCACTAATATTAATATAACCATTTATCTTGTTTTTTCACTATTCCTTTCTCTTTCATGACCAATGTTTTTCCTCTATTGACCAAATCATGTCTCCTTTAATATCTTTCAAACTAAACTGACTCATTAGTGAAGCTGCTTCTGTCCTTTCAGGTCTGTGAAGCCTTTCATACAATTCATATTGCATCCTTATATTTTTCATAGTTGGGAAATTCTGTTAAAAAAAACAGTTCTTACACTGATTTATGTATTCTTGAACTTCTCTTAAACTCATGTTTTCAAAGTTTTTTCCACCGCCTTAAAGGCTTCCTGGAAATTCTCAGTGTTACCATATTGCTAAAGATTATCAGACACATTTTCATTTCCCAGAATGGGGCTGTTTCTGATTATCACAGAGTCATTAACCTTGGAAGAGAGAACATTCCCAGAAGGATAAACATGAAGCAAAATATGTACATTATTATGAAAATATGCCTTATGCAACCATCAGCACTTGAGAGAACCCACAAACTGCTAGCTCTGCTCCAGGGCTGGGAACTGTGTCATACCATTGCTTCTGTGATCATTCTGTACCTGGAACCCTGGGACATGCTTAGAAGGATGCTGAGAGACTGAGTCATATTTATTCAAACATGCTACTTGATCTAACCTCAGAGTGCACTAATAGCTGTTTCTTCAAAATGTGATTCCAGGACAGCTTCAAAGAAAGCAGCTGATCCAAGATGACTCCTCTTGTTCAAGCCTGTCAGTCTGCTCCAGTTAGGAATTCTTTTAGGCCTTCATTTTCTCAGCTCATGGAGACTGGATATAGCTAGTTTTCTTAAGACTGTCCACAATCCCGAGTTTGTTGTGCCCACCCAAAAGAAAAATAATGCCACCAATAAGCATGAATTAATTTTAAGTGAATGAGCCCCCATTCCCAAAAAGTGAAATGGTTGCATTATGATCATGTTAGGTGATTATCATAGTCAAAGAGGGGTTGGTTGCAAGTTGATAAATGGTCTTTTTCCGGGGGAGACAACAATATCTAATAAGATATTAGACTCAGCTCTTTTTCCCTTTCCTTTTGATTTCTCTATCCTTCTTCCTATCTTGTCTAATGTTAAAAGGAAAGGGCAGGAGTGGGAGAAGAAGGGATGAAAAAAGGAAGGAGTGGTAACCACTATATGGCACACATAGAATGGAATAATTGCATAGTTGAGTTATGAGCTAGTTGGGGAATAAGAAAAAAATTATGACCTAAGTATTTATTTATAAGTAATTAAGTCTCAGAGTTGTTATTTTGGGAACTGTGTATAGGTATAAAGCCTACAGAATCATATAAATGTTTTTATATGTAGCATTCAAATAAAAAAATGTTTTCTTAAAATAATTTCCAGCACCCAACTCCATACCAATTGTTCAGAAATTCTTTCAAAAATAAAAGCCATTTTGGGGGTTGGAGGAATGTGTCAGTCGTTAAAAAGCTTTCTTCACAATCATGAAAACTGGAGTTCTTATCTCAGCATTCATCCAACAAGTTTGGTATCCCGCACATGCCATAACCTTAATTCAGGGTGAGAAGAAACAGAAAGACAGCTTTATGTTTGTGTCTACTAGCCTACTCAAGAAACTCAAACTCCAAATTCAGAAAGAACCTGCTTTAAAGAAGTAGGTAAAGAATTTAATTGAATTCTTAAGAAATTTAATTACCCTCACAAATCTTTGTGTACACACAGTAGCATGAACATACATACAGGCATAACCTCACACACACAGACTTATCAATATGCAAATAGATAAACCTTTTTTTAAGAAAAGTCAAACCCATTTCTAATTCTAAAACTTTGTTTTAATGTTTTGTGGTAATTTGAATGAAAATGTCCCCCATAGGCTCATATGCTTGAATACCTAGTCCCCAGTGGATTTGTTTGGGAAAGATTAGTAGCTGTGGCCTTGTTTGGAAAGAATAATCACTGAAGGCAGTCTGGGTTTTCACAAGACTCATACCATCCCCAGGGTGCTCTCTGTCTCCTGCTTGTGGATCAGGATATAAGATCTTACCTGCTGTGCTAGCTTCATTTGGTGTGTGTGTGTGTGTGTGTGCATGTGTGTGTGTGTGTGTGTGCGTGTGTGTGCATGTATGTGTGTGTGTGTGTTCTGGCATCATAGTCTAATGTTTTGGAACTGTAATTCTTATTAAATTCTTACTTTAACAAGTTGCCTTGGTCATGGTGTTTTGTCACAGCAATAGAAACCTTTTTAAGATGCCCATTATTACAATGAGAAGTCACTCACGTTTTACAAAATTATTGTTTATTAGCATATCAACACCTTTAGTAAACAAATTATGTTTTTTCTTTACAGTCCTAATTTGTGGTTATTTTGCAGCAACTGAAATCTGTTACTTTTTTTTTACATTCGTAGGAATCATTATATTTCTTGCAAATTTGAATTTACAATTTCTTGCATTGGTGCAAATTTATATTTTGATAAAAATTTAAGGATTTCATTGGGATAAATCTATGTATATTGGTCCAAATTTGAAATTAATATTTATACTCTTAGATAGACATTGTGCCTCTTCATTCCATTTAAGGACACAGGCTTTGACCCAGCCCTTCTATAGCTTCTATTACAAAATTCTTAAAATTCTTAAGTAATGCAATTTAAGAGCC
Organism: Tokudaia tokunoshimensis; assembly: GCA_036184795.1. NCBI lineage: Eukaryota > Metazoa > Chordata > Mammalia > Rodentia > Muridae > Tokudaia > Tokudaia tokunoshimensis. The sequence continues at coordinate 72,451,314 of BTHU01000013.1, forward strand.
AGATAATAAACTCATGGTTATTTTTGATTCTGATATAATAAATTGTTTTCAATTTTATTCAAATAGAAATATCTAAGAGTAGTCAAGGTTTAACACTTCAGAAACACATTATATATAGTTTTCAAAAACTTCAGAAATCTACAGAATATGGCATTTATAATCATTTCATTATTGTTGGCTCCTAAGAATATCCCCTTCATAGTACAAAGAAGATATTGAGCATCATAACATCCATATAGAGATGATCCAGTTGTGGAAGGTAGCTACTGGACAAGAATTACCCTAATTCAACTATGGTCAAGAGATATTGTCCAGGAAAATAAACAAGAGGTGGGATAGTTGACTGCTTAGTTCTGCCAAGACAGAGTAAGCTACCTCTTCATCATAACTCCTGCTTTACCTTAAGGTATGTCAGATGGTTCTTGCCAGAAGACTGAAGAAAGATACTCCAACATTTGGAGGAATAGGGACTGTGCAGATAGTCAGCTGTTTCTGAAATTTGTTTAAGTTTTGGAAGCTATGTTTTTGTGGTTCCTATAAATTAATTGGTTTTTGGATCTCTGAAGTGGTTGAAGACTTGTTATTGTCTCATAATAAATCTAAAGTTTTTAGAGTTGAGGAAGATGATGTAGAATTCAAAGGCTGTTTTCAGATGTAATGCAAGTTAAAATCAAAATATAATTCAGGTATAGAATTGTAAATTCTTTAGCATAGAACAGATACTAGAGTAATGTACCTAAATTGACAAAATTGATGGACTGGATGCAACTAGTGTATATAATTCTTTATATTTTGCATAACTGTTTTAACTATATTCAATATATATCTGAGAGTAAAGACCTTTTTGTTGGACAAAAATGGTGAAAAATGTGGATTGGTTTTAATGCTGTTGAAGATCAGCCTTAGTCCAAGGTGATCTGATAGGATACAGGGAATTATTTCAATCTTCTTGTATCTGTTGAGGCCAGTTTTGTGACTGATTATACGGTCAGTTTTGGAGAAGGTATCATGAGGTGCTGAGTAGAAGGTATATTCTTTTGTATAGGAAGAAATGTTCAATAGATATCTATTAAATCCATTTGGTTTATAATTTCTGTTAGTTTCAGTAAGTCTCTGTTTAGTTTGTGTTTCCATGATCTGTCCATTAAGGAGAGTGGGGTATTGAAGTCTTCCACTATTATTGTGTGAACTACAATGTGTGTTTGAGCTTTAGTAAAATTTTTTTATGACTGTGGGTGCCCTTGCATTGGAAGCACAGATGTTCAGAATTGAGAGGTCATCTTAGTAGGTTTTTTCTTTGATGAGTATGATGTATCCTTCCTTATCTTTTTTGATAACTTTAAATTGAAAGTCAATGGTATGTGATATTAGAATGGCAATTCCAGCCTATTTCTTGGGAACATTTTCTTAGAAAATTGTTTTCTAGCCCTTTATTTTAAGGTAGTGTTCATCTTTGTCACTGAGGTGTGGTTCCTGTATGCAGCAAAATGCTGGTTCCTGTTTATATATCCATTCTGTTAGTCTATGTCTTTTTATTGGGGAGTTAATTCTGTTGATGTTAAGAGATATTAAGGAATAGTGATTGTTGCTTCCTGTTATTTTTGTTGTTAGAGGTGGAATTATGTTTGTGTGGCTATTTTCTTTTGGGCTTGTTGAAAGAAGATTAATTTCTTGCTTTTTCTAGGGTATAGTTCCCTACTTGTGTTTGTGTTTTCCATCTAATTATCCTTTGTAGGGCCGAATTTGTGGAAAGATATTGTGCAAATTTGCTTTTGTCATGGAATACCTTGGTTTCTCCATCTATGATAATTGAAAGTTTTGCTGGGTATAGTAGCCTGGGTTGGCATTTGTGATCTCTTAGGGTCTATATGACATCTGCCCAGGATCTTCTAGCTTTCATAGTCTCTAGTGAGAAGTCTGGAGTAATTCTGATAAGTCTACCTTTATGTTACTTGATGTCTTTTCCCACTGCTTTTATTCTTTCTTTGTTTTGTACATTTGATGTTTTGACTATCATGTGACAGGAGGAATTTCTTTTCTGGTCAATCTATTTGGAGTTCTGTAGGCTTCTTGTATGTCTATAGGAATCTCTTTCTTTAGGTTAGAGAAGTTTTCTTCTATAATTTTGTTGAAGATATTTACTGGTCCTTTAAGTTGGGAATCTTTACTCTCTTCTATACCTATTATCCTTAGATTTGATTTTCTCATTGTGTCCTGGGTTTCCTGTATGCTTTGAGTTAGTAGGTTTTTGCACTTTGCATTTTCTTTGACTGTTGTTTCAATGTTTTCTATGGTATCTTCTGCACCTGAGATTCTCTCTTCTATCTCTGGTATTCTATTGGTGATGCTTGCATCTATGACTCCTGATCTCTTTCCTGGGTTTTCTATCTCCAGCGTTGTTTCCCCTTGTGATTTCTTTATTGTTTCTATTTCAAATTTTTGATCCTGGGTGGTTTTGTTCTATTCTTTCTTCTGTTTGGTTGTGTTTACCTGTAATTCTTTAAGGGAATTTTGTGTTTCCTCTTAAGTGTTTCTAGCTGTTTACCTGTGTTCTCCTGTATTTTTTTTTAATTTTCTAAGTTTTTTAATTTACATTCCAAATCATCTCCCCTTTCCTGTTTCCTCCCTCCACTAAAGTCCCATAAGCCCCTTCCCTCCCTCGTTTCCCCATTCGACCCCCTCTCGCTTCTCTGTCCTGGCATTCCCCTACATCCAGTCTTTCCAGGACCAGGGTCTCTCCTTCCATCTTCATGGAAATCTATTGATATGCAAATTGTGTCTAGGGTATTCCGAGATTCTGGGTTAGTATCCCCTTATCAGTGACTGCATACCATGTGTGTTATTTTGTGATTGGGTTACCTCACTAAGGATGATATTTTCAAGTTCTGACCATTTGCCTAGGAATTTCGTGAGTTCATTGTTTTTAATTACAGAGTAGTTTTCCATTGTGTAAATATACCACATCTTCTGAATCCATTCCTCCATTGAGGGACATCTGGGTTCTTTCCAGCTTCTGGCTATTATAAATAAGGCTGCTATGAACATAGTGAAGCTTGTGTCCTTATTCCATGCAGGTAAAGCCTCTAGATATATGCCCAGGAGTGGTATAGCAGGATCCTCCGGGAGTGTCATGCCCAGTTTTCTGAAGAACCACCAGACTGCTTTCCAGAGTGGTTCTACCAGCTTGCAATCCCACCAGAAGTGGAGAAGTGTTCCCCTTTCTCCACATCCTCGCCAACAACTGCTGTCTCCTGTGTTTTTGATCTTAGCCATTCTGATTGGTATGAGATGGAATCTCAGGGTTGCTTTGATTTGCATTTCCCTAATGACTAAGGATGATGAACATCTCTTTAGGTACTTCTCAGTTATTAGATATTCTTCCGGTGAGAACTCTTTGTTTAGCTCTGTACCCCATTTTTAATAGGGTTACTTGGCTCTCTGGAGTCTAACTTCTTGAGTTCTTTGTATATATTGGATATTAGCCCTCTGTCAGATGTAGGGTTGGTGAAGATCATTTCTCAGTTAGTTGGTTGCCGCTTAATCCTTTTGACAGTGTCTTTTGCCTTACAGAAACTTTGTAATTTTATGAGGTCCCATTTGTCAATTCTTGATCTTAGAGCATAAGCTATTGGAGTTCTGTTCAGGAAATTCTACTGTAATTTTTTAAGGGAATTATTTATGTCCTTCTTAAAGTCCTCTATCAGCATCATGAACTATGATTTTAAATACAAATATTGCTTTTCTAGTGTGTTGGCATATACAGAACTTGCTGTGGAAGGAGTACTGGGTCTTGATGATGCCAAGTAGTGGTTTCTGTTGGTAAGGCTTTTGTGCTTGCCTTTTGCCATCTGGTTATCTTTTTGTTATTAGGCTTGCTGTCTCTGGTTGGAGCTTGTCCCTCCTGAGGGTCTATAAAACTGTGTCAGCATCCCTCAAAGCACTCCCTGGAGACCAACTCTGCCTTGGCAGGACCCATGCACAGATGTCTGTGGAACAGTCCCAACACCCAGATGCAGATGGCAACCATAAGGACTCCATCCCAGCTGTTCTGATCCTATGCCCTGTGTGCTCCTGGTGGTCCTGCCTTGGAGAGTCACTGGAGAAAAAATGGTTAACTCACCTCTGAGCCTGGGAGTCAGCACTCCCTAGAGACCAGTTCTCCCCTGGCAGGACCTGTGCCCAGAGAGAGATCTGTGGAACAGCTCCAGCTACTGGGTGCATATGGTGACCGGAAGAACCCTCAAGAAATACTATTAACAACATGGCCAATATGAGGATCACTCTATGAAAGTCCTTCCACAGAGGATGATACATGTTTTCATATACAGCCTCCATATCTTAACATCTCTAGCAGAATTTACCCCCAATTCCAAGCACACACGAAGTTCTGAGTATTCATTACATAGTTGACTGGTCCCTGGGCAGGAATTTATCAGATTCCAATATTTAAAAATTTGAAAGAAATATGAACTAAAATACGGCCAGGTTTATTTTTCCATTACAAGCTGTTAGATGCTAGCAGTTCCATGTTGCCACAATAGGGCCTGGGGGGTCTTATACATTGTTCTCCTGATTGACTTCCCTTAGTATCTGGCTTTCAGCTTCATGCTGGCCAGGTAGCAGAATGTCCTCTAGACACTATTTTCATGTTCCTGGCAAGAGAAAAGAAAAATGAACAGAGGAAGGGAGACTGAGGTATAAGATGGATGAGTCTATGTGGCGTGTTCAGCATTCACAGAAGCCTTCCTAACTTCCAGCACATGCACACATGGCTCGCCTTCCTTATTGCTGTTGCTCAGTCCACCCTACTGGCAAGAGAGAGAAATCAAGATGCTATTCACCCCCCATCCCCACAAGCACGTACAATGGAGCTGAATAAAACAGAAGAACATGGTAGACAAGAGGATGGGAATAGCCAGTGGCTGCTCTAGACAGATGTGTGTATGTGTGTGTGTGTGTGTGTGTGTGTGTGTGTGTGAGTGTGTGAGAGAGAGAGAGAGAGAGAGAATGTGTGCGTTTGAATGCAACTGTAGTACCCCTGTGTATGAAAGTGTGTGACAGATTGATAGTGGAGTAGTTATTTTCTCATTGCTGTGACAAAATACCTGAGAAATGTAGAAAAAAGTGGGTTTACTAGGGCTCACAATTCAAAGTTTATCATGGTGGGGGTCACACTGCATCACACTCAGGAAGCAGAGACAGATGAGTGCTGGTGCTTAGCTTGCTTTTCCCTTTCTATTCAATCTCAAACTCCTGCCCATGGTTGGTGTTGCCCACATTCATGGTACCCTGTCCTTTCTCAGTTAAATCTGTCTGAAAACACCCTCATAAATACATTCAAAGGTGTGTTTCCATAGTGATTATAAATCCCATCAAATAAACACTGAAGATTAAGCACTACAGCTGATCAGGCATTTGCATCTCACTGATAGTGTCTGTTGGATTGTTGCAGTGTTATGTGCTTCTTTGTGCCTAGATTCTGTGTCTTTTCTATTTAATTACATTATTGGCCATGAGAACTCAGGCCAAGTATCACTCCATCTATGCAGAATCCTTCTTCTGTTCCCCGTCTGTGTTGAGGCTCAGAAATAACACCTCAAAATCTGATGTACTTTGCCATACTGACTACTTTAAAAGATCTTTGGAGATCCCAGAAGCTTTTCCCTGCATTGTTCATTCACCAATGTAAGTGATAGAAGTTATATCCTGACTTCTCCCAAAGCAACCAAAACCATATAAATATTAATCTAACATGATATTTTAGAAAGGAATTCTCAAACCTCCAGGTCTGGCATCAAATTGTAAGACCACATCCCAGAAAGGCTTCTTTCCTATACCCAGGGGGAAGGAAGGCCATGAAGAATCCAAACAAGCAGGTCTCTCCTGGACAACCAATGTAATGTGAGCAATGACATCATAGAGGTCCATGATATTACTTAATGACTTCCTCATTAACCATGCTTGTTAGCAGGTAGATTAACTACTTGTCTTCTCTATTTCAGTGAATGAAACTTGTGTGTGTGTGTCTGTGTGTGTGTGTGTGTGTGTGTGTGTGTGTGTGTGTGTGTACTGGAAACCTGCCTCTGTTACAGTTCCTCAGGTACAGTCCATCCTAATTTTTGTTGGGGTTGGTTTTAATTTTTCCTTACATTTTGTACCATAATGTTTGGGTTAAGGTAAGAGTGCTTGTCAGAACCAATTCTCTCCTACCACCATGTGTAAGATTGAACTTAAATTACTGTTAAGTTGGTGGCAAGTACTTTTCTATACTGAGTTATCTCAGAGACTCTTCACCTCAGTATTAAGAAACAGAAACTCTCAAAGGTTCAATACTTGAAATTGTCTAGGCTAGCTGGCCAACCATCCCAAGGACCCTCCTGTCTCAGCTTCACAAACACGAGGATTATAAATTCAACATCACAACCACCTTTTGGGTTTGGGGCATCAAATTCTGCACAGCAAGCAGTTTATCAATTGATCCATCACTCTAGCTGATCTATCTTCCCAGCCCTGTTTCTCTTTATTCAACACTTCGACAGATCTTGCACTAAATGTGTTGGTTTGAATGGCTCATATCTTTCAGTACTTTATCCCCAGTTAGTAAAACTGTTTGGGAAGGATTAGGAAGTGTGGCTTTGTTGGAGAAAGTATGTCATATGGTACAGGCTTTATGGTTTCAAAAGACTCATGTCATCTCCAGTGTGCCTCTGTCCTCTACTTGTGGTTCAAGATATAAGCTCTCAGATCTTCCTGATAGTGTCTGTTCTCCAACACCATGGACTCTAAACCCTCTGAAAACATAATCCAATTAAATGATTGCCCTTATAAGTTTCTTTGGTCATTATGTTTTGTCATTCAAAAGTAATACAGAAGTTAAGAAAGTTCAGATATAGCTATGTGGTTAAACTGCTACAGTTTTAAGTGTTGTTTCATTTCTTTCTCTCTCCTTTCATCCATACCCCTGTGATGCCCTCTCTAAATATGACTATGTTGCCCTGACATATAATTTTGCACTGTTTTTGTTTGTTGGCCAGTGCCACAAAAGCATAAGGGATAATAGGCAAAAAAATACTATATCTTAAAATGTTCATGTGTTATCATTTTCTTTGTGATACTTAGAATAAAGAAAATGAACAACTAAAATGCTAACTAATATAGAAATACTTGAGAGTTTAAGGAAAGAACTTATTTTCTGTTTTTAATCAAACTGGCCACATTTTAATAATTATATAAATTATGGAGCTGGAGATCCATTATAAGAGTTAATAATACTTTCAGTAACTTTCATTTCATATTAAAATATTTTTGGAGACTTTGTATATGAGAATTATATGACAAGCAAGATATTATAAAAAATACTTTTAAAGATTATCTGAAAAATTAATGAGTGAAATGCATTCTATTTGTCTTATCCTAAAAATACTAGCATTATCTAAATATTCTACATTCTTTCAAGGAAAAAGTTCTTTATCTCTCTCACACTAGAAGAATTTTTCCCATGGACCACTTTAACTCAGAAATAATTTATGATGGGTTAGAATGAGAATACTTGAATAATGTAGCATAATGTATTCCTCATAGTTATTTTATTAGGTTCTTACACATTAATAATTTTTGAGGATCAAGTCACATTACCTCAAATATGATTATGAAAGACCAAGGCATTCCACCTCAAGATACACATCTGTCATATGTTTTGAATTATTCTGAGAAATTGCAGACATGATGGGAGCTTTTAAAAGAAATTTAAAGCTACTGAGGGAACCTGAAGAGTAAAAGCATCTATGACAGAAATGGGGCTGCTCAAGATAGTGGATTTTTTAATTAAAATAGAATAAAATACATCATTTTCTCCCAGCCATTTTCTTCTTCAATTTTTCCCATGCTTGTTCTTTCTTAAAGCCATTTATTTCATTATTGTAATATATATTTTATATATTTATATTTTAAATTTAATTTTATTTAAATTTAATAAAATATTATATTTAATATGTAATATATTAATATTATAAAATAATATATAATGTTGTAATGAATGTATATTTAATTTAATAACTAATGTATGTAATATTGTATACATTTGTACATATACACATATATACATACACCAGCACATACATACTATACCCCACACACAAAATAATATATATGTATGCATGTAGACGTGTAAGTAATAATATCATACACTACATATCTAAGTCCAACTTACACCCTACCATATCAGTGACTGTGAATACAGCAGTACATATCACATCAATCTTCTCCTTTCACAGCCTGCATGCCACCTGCCCAAATTTAAGAGAATACTTGGAAGAATAAAAATTATGCAAAGAACTGCTTCATGAGGAATTGGTTCAGAAACCTGACAGAAACAGCTAAGCTATACTTCTGAAGGAGGTAAGCTCACTGCACATGGATATTTGTAATAGTCTTTTAGTCCTTATTCATACAGGTGCATTCCAGCAGTAAACTTGACTTCAACATGTAGCAGAAATCTTGAACCTATCAATAGTAAAGTATTTCCTACTGCCTTGGTAGTAATCGCTACAGGAGAGGTCATGAGAGTGCTCCAATTCAAGAAACAGGGAAACAGCTTTTGTAAATCTGTTGGCTGGTTCCCAGAGCTTAGGCAAAGATTTGAGGTTCTAAAATCTTTGGGGAGGAGCCTGGAGAGATGGCTCAGTCAACAGTATTCTTGTGCTTTAGGTATGAAGACCTAAAACTTAGCCTCCAGAAACCACATGAAAAGTTAGGCATGGTAACCTAAACTTGTACTCTCGGAATGGCAAGATAGGAGTTAAAGACAGGATTCCTAGAAACTCACTGACCACACAGTCTAGCTAACTTGATCAATTCCAGGTCAATAAGAAACAAAATGTATAAGATCTCTGATGATCCATACACAAGGTTAATTTTTTACCTTTATATGCACACATACACAAACAGTTTGGTAAAGATTGAAGGAAATAAAAATTGGAGTGTGTCTTGGTTAGAGTTTTCATTGCTGTGAAGAGACACATGACCAAGGCAGGTCTTACAAAGGGCAACATTAAATTGGGGATGGCTTACAGGTTCAGAGTTTCATTCCATTAATACTATGGAGGGAAGCATGGCAGCATGCAGGCAGGCCTGGCACTGGAGGCACTAAGAGTTCTACATCTTGTTCTGAAGGCAAACAGGAAAAGACTGAATCTTTCAGGCAGGTAAGAGGAGGGTCTCAAAGCCCATCCCCATAGTGGCACACTTCCTCCAACAAGGCTATACTCCTAATAGTGCCACTCCCTGGGTCAAGCATATTCAAACCATCACACAGAGCAAGTTAGGACAATGCACACAAAATATATGCAATGTATTATATTTTCAAAAATATAGAGAGTATTACATACTAGATGAAAACACTTGGAAAATCACTGAATTACAAGGAAATAGAAAGAATAGGTGCAGCAGTTAAAACAATGATGATAAATGTTCTTTACCAAATACTTAACTTAATAATTTGTTTTCAAATTAGTATATTAATTGTTCAAAATCTCTGTTCTTTAAATGTAAATTGTATAGGTTTCTGGGTGCATGCTGGAAACACTCGAATGATAATAGTCTTAAATTTTACCCATGCTTGATTTATACCTGGCTGAAATAAAACAAAGGACTTTTGCCTTTAGTAAAGTGTTCTTTAGTGTGATATTTGAAATAAGAATTGTGGGAGGCAGAGATAAGTTCCAAACCTCCCAAAGGTACATAGGGAGCCTTGGCTCATAAAACAACAAAATATAAAGAATCTTTTTTAAACTTCTTATTGATTCTTTGTGAATTTCACATCATACATCCCAGTCCCACTCATCTCACAGTCCCCTTATATATATTTTTTCTCCTTCCAATCTCCCCAGAATAGAATAGAATAGAATAGAATAGAATAGAATAGAATAGAATAGAATAGAATGATGATGATGATGATGACGATGACGACGACAGCAACAATGATGACAATGTTGTCATGTAAGCTGTAGTGTGTCACATAGTATACCCTTTTGTCTACACACCTTTACTTGCAGTTTCAAGGCCTCTGGTTTCTACTAAACTGTCCATACTGGATCCTCATAAGGATTCCTCTTGGATATCCTGTTGTTTTATGTGTGTTATGGAGATTGGGCAGATTTGAATCTACAGGACCAACACTTTTACATGCTCCATCAGATCATAGATAGGGTTCTGGTGGGAAAACTCAAAGCCTTGAATCTGTGTCTGGGAAGTAGCTGAGTTGATTAGCCTGTAAGCTCACCTATACCCATACCACCAGAGTGAGCTCTCCAGCACTGCCCCAGATAGGTCATCCAGTGCCACAACCAGCAAAATAAAAAGCCAGCTCTCCTGGCCTCATGCTTTTGGGGTTGGCATACCCATACCCATATCTCCAAAGCCAACTCCATTGTGATGCTCAGGTGAAAATCAGGGCCTCCTCTCCTTAGTGGTTCAACCTGATCTTCCATTCTCATGGCCACAGGGTCAGTTCTCCCCCCTGTCCTTCCTTGTTCATGACAGAAAAGTGATGGGGCCAGCTCTCTCATGCTCACATATTTAGGGATGGCTCACCTGGAAATCCTGACACCACAGTTAGCTCTACTGTGTTGCCCAGGCAAGGAGCAGGTGCTCTCCCAAGTGCTGCAGCTTGTAAGAGGCAGGGACAGCTCTCCTGGTCTCACGACGTCTAGGCAAGCTCTCTTGCCACACATAGCAATGGGTGAGGGGATGGGGAAGACATCTTTTCCTTGCTGTGCTACATCATAGATGAGAGGCAGCATCATCTCAATTGCTTCTCCTCTGTCATGGTCCCATCTACTATGCTTCCCACATAAGGGATTGTGAGACAAGTTCACCACAGTGCCTCAGGTAGCATTTCAGAGCAGGAACATCAGAATGCCCCTGGGTAGTAACATGGGCCTAGGACATTAATATAGACCCAGGATTTCACATAACTATGAACTGAGACATAGCCCCAGGAAACAGCCTAGACCCAAATGTTCCATCACCTCAGATAGCAATGCAGGCCACTCATATCAGCATGTCTCCCCTCAGCCCTCAGATATCTATATGGTATCTGGTGGCAGTCCAGACCACAGACATAAGCTTGGCCTTTGGTAGAAACTAAGGACATCAACACAGACTCCATCTGCAGCAGGACCACCACAGATATAACTCTTGGTGGAAGACCTGCCAAGACATCACCTTGGCCTCCTCATATCTGTCTGTTCATCACTCCTGCGGAGTCTCCAGTTCTACCTTTCTCCAAAGTGTACAAACCCTTCAACGTTACTTTCTCTTCCATCTCTCCACTGCATATTCCATCTTTACGATCTCCTGATCACACAACTGCCCATCATAGTGACACCTGATATAGTTGCTTCCATGACTTTCTTTGGGCTGCCTTGACTTGCATGGACAGGACTAGCCAATTTTTGCTTTATTTTAAATTTGGGGGGGGGGGAAATGAATGAATAAATAGGAGTGCAGGTACCCAAGGATGCAGTTACAAGTAGTTGCAGGCCACCTGATGTGGGAACCGAATTTGGGACCTCTACAATAATAGTGTACAGTCTTAACAGCCAAGCCATTTCTTCAGTCCCCAAACCAAATTCTTTAAGTTGGATAAAATTACAGTAAAGTGGACAATTTCACTCTGTCTTTTGTCACAACATTTTAGAATTTGACACCGTTGATCTTGTCTTAGCGTTTCATTGCTATGAAGGGGAGATATGACTAAGGAAACTTTTTTTTCTTTTTTTTCATTAGATATATTCTTTATTTACATTTCAAATGTTATCCCCTTTCCTGGTTTCCCCTCCAAAAATGCCCTATTCCAACCCCTCTCCCCCTGATAGCTAACCCACCCACTTCTGCTTCCTTGTCCTGGCATTCCCCTATACTGGGCATTGAGCCTTCTCAGGACCAAGGGCCTCTCCTCCCTTTGATGTCAAACAAGGCCATCCACTGTTACATATGCAGCTGGAGCCATGGGTCCCTCCATGTGTACTCTTTGGTTGGTGGTTTGGTCCCTGGGAGCTCTGGAGGTACTGATTTGTTCATATATTTGTTCCTATGGGGCTGCAAGCCCCTTCAGCTCCTTCAATCCTTTCTCCAGCTCTTCCATTGGGGATCTTATGTTCAGTCCAATGGTTGACTGAGAACATCCACCTCTGTATTTGTCAGGGACTGGCCGAGCCTCTCAGGAGAAAGCTATATCAGGATCCTGTCAGCAAGCGCTTGTTGGCATCCACAATAGTGTCTGGGTTTGGTGACTGTATATGAGATAGATCCCCAGGTGGGGGAGTTTCTAATGGCCATTCCTTCAGTTTCTGCTCCACACTTTGTCTCTGTATCTCCTCCCATGGGCATTTTGTTCCCTCTTCTAAGAAGGACCAAAGTATCCATACTTTGGTCTTCCTTCTTATTGAGCTTCATATGATCTGGGAATTGTATCTTGGTACAATTGTATCTTGATACAATTCACAGACCAAGGCAACTCTTATAAAGGCAAACATTAAAGTGGGATGGCTTAAAATTTCAGAGGTTCAGTCAATTATTACAGCAGGAAGCATGGCAGTGTGCAGACAGACTTGGTACTGGAGGAACTAACAGTTCTACATCTTGATCCAGTCAGGAAGGGGGCATTCTTTCATACTATCATACTAAACATAGCTTGAATATATATATATGTGTACACATATATATATGTATATATATGTGTGTGTGTGTGTGTGTGTGTCCTCAAAACTCTACCTCCACAGTGACATATTTGCTATAACAAAGCCACACATCCTCTAATAAGATCATTCCTAATAGTGCTAATTCCCATGAGAAAAGCATATTCATCACATTCCACTCCCTGGACTCTATAAGCTTAGTCAAACACAGGAGTCTATGAGTGTCATATATAGCCATAGCATAATGAAAAATATATTTAGTTCAGCTTCAAATATATCATAATTGATAACAGACTCCACAATGTTGAGTCCAAATTTCAAAGTCTCTTCTAGAATTCATACAATATTTTAATTGTAATCACATGTAAAATCAAAACACAAAAGCAGATCACATACTTACAAAATCACAGGATGTATATTACCATTGCAAAACCACATAGTGAGGAAATACTGGACCAAAGCAAGACCAAAATTCAGCTGTGTAAATAATTCAAACTCTGTACTTCCATGTATGATATCCAACTCCTTTCAGCTTTATTGACTGCAACACAGCCTAATCCAAGCAGGGAGATCCACAGGCTAAGGGTGGTCTTCAATAAAAACAAAAACAATAGAAAGCCCAAATACATATGGAAGCTGAACAGCACTCTATTCAATGTTAACTTGGTCAAAGAAGAAATAAAAAAAGAAATTAAAGACTTTTTAGAATTCAATGAAAATGAAGGCACAACATACCCAAATTTATGGGACACAAAGCAGTGCTAAGAGGAAAACTCATAGCTATGAGTGCCTCCAAAAGACACTGGAGAGAGCATACACTAGCAGCTTGACAGCGCACCTGAAATCTCTAGAACTGAAAGAAGCAAATGCACCCAAGAGGAGTAGACTCAGGAAATAAATCTAAGTCCTAGCCAAAGCAATGAGACAACAGAAGGAGGTCAAAGGGATACAAATTCGGAAGGAAGAAGTCAAGATATCACTACTTGCAGACAATATGATAATATAGTTAAGTGACCCCAAAAGCACCACTAGAGAACTCCTGAACCTAATAAACAACTTCAGAAAAGTGGCTGGATATAAAATTAACTCAAATAAATAAGTAGCATTCCACTACTCAAAGGATAAAGAGGCTGAGGAAGAAATTAGGAAAACAGCGCCCTTCACAATAGTCACAAATAATATAAAATACCTTGTGACTCTAACCAAGCAAGTGAAAGATCAGTTTGGCAAGAACTTCAAGTCTCTGAAGAAAGAAATTGAAGAAGATCTCAGAAGGTGGAAAGATCTCCCATGCTCATGGATGGGCAGAAATAATATAGTAAAAATGGCCATCTTGCTGAAAGCAAGCTGCAGATTCAATGTGATCCCCATCAATATTCCAACTCAATTCTTTTTTTTATTTTTTTTTATTTTCTAAGTTTTTTTATTTACATTCCAAATCATTTCCCCTTTCCAGTTTCCTCCCTCCCCGAAAGTCCCATAAGCCCCCTTCCCTCCCTCTTTTCCTCATTTAACCCTCTCTCGCTTCTCTGTCTGGGCATTCCCCTATATCCAGTCTTTCCAGGACCAGGGGTCTCTCCTTCCATCTTCTTGGAAATATATTGATATGCAAATTGTGTCTAGGGTATTCTGAGATTCTGGGTTAATATCCCCCATCCTTAGTGAGGTAACCCAATCACAAAAGAACCAACTCAACTCTTTTTTTTTTTATTTTTTTAATTTACATTCCAAATCACTTCCCCTTTCCCATCAGTGGTAGAAGAGGCCTTTGCTCCTGTGAGGGCTCGATGCCCCAGTGTAGTGGAATTCCAGGTCGAGGAAGCAGAAGTGGTTGAGTGGTTGGGGGAACACCTTCATAGAAGCAGGAGAAGGGGAGGTTGGGATGCGGGGGGTTGGAGCGGAAACCAGGAAAGGGAATAATATTTGTAATGTAAATAAAGAAAATATCTAGTGAAAAAGATTTATTTCTTTTATATATGTGAATACACTGTTGCTGTCTTCAGACACACCAGAAGAGGGCATCGGATCCCATTACAGATGGTAGAAGCTACCCTGTGGTTGCTGGGAATTGAACTCAGGACTTTTGGTAGAGCAGTCAGTGCTCTTAACCACTGAGCCATCTCTCCAGCCTCACAGATCTTTATTTTTTATGCTTTAAAATCAGTTTAAGAGTACTAGGTTTTCATCTGAGATTTTTGTACATTTGTGAGGTGGTGAATCAACTGAAATGGAACTTATAATTTCATTACAAATATTTTACTTTTCTAACTGGACTTATTTTTTATAAACAGAAATATCGTGAGAAAAGAAAAGTGGTTTCTCAGAAATTACTTTGTTTCAAGGCCCTTGTATCCTCAAATAAACTGACACTGAGCTAATTCATTTATAGGTCTCCTAGAAAAAATAAAATAAAATACATGTCCTTAACTGCTCATAGTGATTCACTCTCATATCTCTAAATCTTTATGCTAAAATACATATTTTCTTTAAATTTTAAGAACAAGGGAATATCTTTATAATATAGAATGAGAATAGTTATGTCCTTGAGAGATCAAGATGGAGTCAAACTCATCATAGCCAAAGAGAACAATGCCATGGGAAAGGCATAATGAACATCACTAGATATTAAATTTGTATTTCAAGATCTTGCGGGGAAAACTGCTTGACCAAATATGCAACTGCCACACAAAATAAAAGTTATATAGTTATTCTGTAGTGTCAATATCAATTACTTTCCCGCGTAACTACAAAATGAAAGCCCCACGACAGTATAAAGGGGTAAAATTCCAAAGGGATGGAGTGGAAAATGGTATAGCTATACAACTTATTTCGTACTTTGCTGACTTGAAATTAGAGCTAGTTCTTAAATTATCCATCAGTTTATGCATGGAATTCTGACTATGCCTATGTTGCCAGACTATTCCAGGCCTTCATGGCTCATTTGGGAAGGATAAAGAAGATTCACTCTTAAGAGTGGTGAGAAGATAAAAGTCTTGACTCTCCCTAATCATAACACTTGACATAGTATGAAAATACTTGCTGTTCCAGGAACAGTACCCATAATTTATACTTACACATTTTTTTTTCAAAAACTCATTAAAATTTTAATTTTTTTCAGCAGTAACATTGGGGCTGCGGAGAAGGCTTAGAATTAAAAGTCCAGTTCCAATCTCCATCTCACATGAGGCATCTCCTGCTGCAGAATCACCTACTATCCTCTTCTGGCTTCCTCATGCACTGCCCTCACATGTTCATACCACATACAACACACACAAACACACATACAATTAAAAATGAAATAAGTTTTAAAGTTTTAACATGGTTAGTCTTTGAGATCAGGTTCCTCCACTGACAAAAGCAAACCCATCTTTTAAAAATACTTTGTGCTGTGTGTGTGTGTGTGTGTGTGTGTGTGTGTATGCTCACACATATATACATATGTGGTACTCATGGAAGCTAGAAGAGGGCATTTCATTTCTTAGAATGTTCACCACAGTCAGGTGAGCCACCCACTGTAGATTCTGAGAATGAAACATGGCTCCTCTGGAAGAGTAGTGAGATCTCTTTACTGAAGTATCTTGCCAGCTTCAGAAGGAAAATTTAGTAGTACCATTTCTCACTACTAACCTATAAAAGACTAATAGCTATTAGGAGAAAGAGAAACATGAGCTACCCACCCTAAAGCAATCTGTAATTTAGCTTAACAAATGCCTTTGGATTCTCTTGAGATAAGTATCAAGGGAAATGGATGTGTAGTGTCACATATCTCGAGCATCTCT
Source organism: Tokudaia tokunoshimensis (assembly GCA_036184795.1). Taxonomy (NCBI): domain Eukaryota; kingdom Metazoa; phylum Chordata; class Mammalia; order Rodentia; family Muridae; genus Tokudaia; species Tokudaia tokunoshimensis. The sequence continues at coordinate 72,467,791 of BTHU01000013.1, forward strand.
TACACTTTCACCTTTGACTCTATCCCTTCTGTAATGATGAGAACATTCTAATACCAAATCATAATATGTTGACTACTAGTTATTACAAGTCAAAAAATCATACCACACATGAATTATTATGGTTTACACAATAGGCTTCATTTTCAACCCAGAATCTACTTAATGTACTCATATAAAAATTCAACATAGACATTTCATATTCTGTTCCCTTGCTCTAACTTCCTAGATTTGGCAGATACTCATTTTCCAGGTTTACATCAATGTAAACCTGGAAAATTAAATGCATTTCTTCTGGAATATAAATGTTAATTTCATTGTCATATTTGAAACTGTTCCTCAAGATATATTCTATTATAGGAGAGCAGTTAAGAATGGGTCCTTAAGGAAATATTTAGAAAAATGAAAAACTCTTGAAGACAGTTGCTAAAGGAAGTTTACAGCTGAGACTTCAAGCCAAGATGAATTATTCTCTTAGGCAAAGAAAGGAAGGGTTGCTTGCATTGTCGAAATATTCCCATAGTGATTTAATTCAAGTCTCAGTTTCATTAGTTCAAGTTTCAAGATTCTGATTCTCCTCAGTGTCTAGTTTTTTTCTTGAGAAACTTCTTTGAGAGTTATAGATGAACTCACATTGCAAGTCCACAGCCTACAGAATTAAATGTTATGTATTTTTTTCTGCTCTGTCCTTTAGCTATAACAAACCAGAAATTCTTTGGGGACACTGAAGAAGCTCTTGATCTTCTGTGTATTGATAGAAAAATTTCAAACCCTAAATTTTCCATTCTCTTTCTATGATTGTGCAAGCAGCATGGATCATAGTCATCTTATGTTATAGATTTTATGGTTGTCATTGCTGAATTAATGCCCAAAAGCTATAGTCAATTGTTTTCCAAGATACTTACATCAAAAGGTACTTTATTATAGGCACTGTGGAGATAGCTTAGTCAATAAAATGCTGGCTCTGCAAGCAAACAGACCTGAGTTCAAAGTTCCATCACCTACATAAAAAGCTAGGCATCATGTACACTCCTGTACTCCTAGCATAAAAGTACAGAACTGAAGGGTCCCTAATTTTTTCTGAGCAACCAATGTAGCTGAATCTATGACTTACAGACTCAGTAAGAACCCCTATGTCAAAAAATAAGGTAGAGAGAAATATAAACCTCTTGCCTCCATGTTTACATAATATATATATATATATATATATATATATATATATATATGAAAGCTTTTGTGTACACATACACACACACATTCAAATAATTTATTACAATCAACAACACATTTTATTTGGAATAATTTGTAAGCTATGATATCATAGCGTGTCATTAATTCCTAAGATCTGTCGTTAATCCAAACTGTAAAATGGCCTATTGATTGTTTGGTTATCATAAATTGGAAATTTAAAAGGATGGTGTAATAGCATATGAAACGCAAAACCACCACATACAAAATTCACTGTGAGTGAACTAAAATCCAATATATAGCATACTATATATTGGAAACTATATATAGTTTCTATAGAACAGATGTGCCTAGAAATCTAATAGTGAATATGGAAGTATCTCTTTTCTTTCTGCTAATTGTGAGCCCAGTTATAGAAACCATGCTTCATGTTTCCAGGACACTAAGTGCTATTGTTTTGTAGGTCTTGGTTCAACATAGGAAGACTATTTCTAAGTGATAAAGGAAAATAATTTAATTGGAAGTTAAACTGTCAACTGCATGTCATCAAGGAATGACATTAACTCTATGGGAAAAATGCACAAAAGTAATTGAGATTTTCTTTCACAGCAGCTGTGGATATACCTCTGAAACATAGTGCTCACTTAACATGTAAAAAGCTTTGAGTCTCATCCCCAGCATCACACATACCTGGTGTGGTGACGCGCACCTGTGATCTCAGCCCCTGGGAGTTGGAAACAGGAGAATTGGGAAGTTCAAGATCATCCTCAGCTACATATCCAACTACAGGTCAGCCAGGACTACATGCAACCAAGTCTCAAAATCAAGTTATCTTTCAGAAAAAGTGGCAAGAGATTAGAGGAGTCTCCTGGGATCCACTTACTGCTTCCTTAGCTCATAGTAAAAGCTAATAAGACCTTAAAGCAAAGACAAGAATGAGGAGAGTTAGTGAAGAGTCATACCCTTTAGCAATGATAATTTAGGTCACCCCACTAAGAAAAGAACCTCAAGCATATGAAGTAATGATTGTGGTCATAGGAGTCATGAAATAGTGAGTGGAAAAAGCTCAGATGTGACCAGTGACAGATGCAGCAAATATCAAGACAATTGCATATATTTCTGAATATTACATAATTGCTTATTCTCCCTTTCCTCACTGCCATTAATATTTTATATAAAGTAGATGGGTAGTCATTAGTTTAAAATTTAGTTTTAAGTGGTGAGCTGTTCAAATAGAACCCTAACTTTCAGAGATGAAAGTGATAGAAACTTGTATCTTCTCATTTTAAGGATGGTGTGTCTTTCTCATCTTTTCTTTCTTCTTATTTTTGCAAATAACTTTATTGCCCTGGAACTAACAATATTTCTGTAGCCTCCTAAATACTGACGTTCGAACAAAGTATTCTTTTTCAAAGAACCATGATGCATCTTTGGGACAGAAGGGGTTCATTCAGAAAAGTGCTTGCTGTAGAGGATTGAGGGCATGAATTTGATACCCAGGACTCATATAATACGACAAAGTGAAGTGCCATATTTCTGTAATCCCATCACTGATAAGGTAGACACAGAAGACTTCCTAGGGCTCACTGGCTGACCACTCTAGTCAAATCTGTAAGTGCCAGGTTCATTGAGAGGTTGTCTCAAAAAGTAAAGTGGGGAGTGATTGAGGAAAACTCCCCAAATTCACCTCAGACCTCTACATGTATGCACACATTTATGAACATTCACAAACATGTACAATGAGCACACATAGTTAAATTATGTATATGATACTAGGCTATAGATTTAGTAAAGGAATTTCATAAATAGGATTAGTCAACGGTTCATTATCATATTTTAAACATCTTTAATATTGTCTATTATTAGGCAAATCACTTAACCAGCTTGGCGTGAGAGTGTGTATGTATGTGTATTGCCTTTGTCTTTTGCTATTTGGGAAGTGTGCATGCTCATAGTCCTATTGTTTCATAGTTGTTGAACTAGGTAAATAGTCACAGAATCACAGACAATGACCATTTGGTCTCAAACTCAAACTACCTGTATTTGAACTACTGCAGTCTCCCACTTACTTGTGGACCTTTCAGAAAGTAATAACCTCTCTGTGTCTGTCTGTGTAATGAGTATAACAGATTCACAAGGCTATCTGGAGTATTAGATATCATTGATAAGAATCACTGAGAATTGACCCTGTACCCACAGTGATCATTCTGTATATTTCATCCTCATTTGCTGAATGAGTCTGAATCTGGAAATCACAATGTGCAGGAGAATCAAGTGAGGGTTTGTGCATCTCTCATTAGAGCTTCAGTGATTTCATCTGCCCTCTTGGTTGTGATCTGGAAAACCAGCTTTCCTTGTTGAACCTCATCCACACATGTTCATGACAATATGCACTGTGCTGGGAGTCTTAATTAATGTGGTTATTTGACCTGTGATCTTTGAGAAGGAAGGGGCTATCCTCCTCAGGCCATGAACTCTCTGCCTTCATTCATTTTTCATATGGACCATAAGTGAAACAATAGGAATAGCATATGAGATCCGTGAAATGAGTTCAGGATTTAGAATGTCACATTGGATAAATGACAAGAAATTCAAAGTGTGACCTTAGTCTGCTGCTGTCAAATTGCTTGTTGGAAACTATAACCAAACTAACAGGATCCAAGCGCCAGGCCAAAGGTTCGGTCCAGGGAGGAGGCTTGCTTCGTCACCAGCTGGTCTGGTCCTCACTAACATTGTAGAAGCAGGTGTTTCTCCAGGGTTATCCCAATGACTTCTTTGTCCTCTGTGACACCTCTGTTCACTTCTCATCTCCAAAAGCTCAAAAATGAATATGAGCAGAAGAATTGTTGCAAAAGCAGAATTTCCTGTGCCTCTCTAATTTATTAAACAATCCTAGGTAATCTACTTGAGTTTTTATTATACCACAAACTTTATAATGATTGAAGGGTAAGTACAAACAAAAAACATACTGTTTACAATGATCAAAGTTGCTACCAGTCGTAATTGGGGCGAATGGGAGAAAAATGAGTTTGTTCCTCAGTGATGATGAGTATGCATGTAAGTACCAATATGTTCTAATTTCACTTCTGTGGCTCTGATCAAACGTAGGGGGGGTAAGGCTTATTTGGTTTATAGGACTGAGTCACAATTCATCACTGTGGGAAGTCAAGCTGGCTAGCTCAGTATATCGAGTCAAACCATATCAATAGTTAAGAACAGGAAGAAAAGGATAGATTCTTCTTTGCTCACTTTCATCTCGATTTCTCTTGCCTTGTATAGTTCATGATGTCCTGCCTAGAGAATGATGACACCAATAAAGGTCTGAAACTTACCACACCAATTAACAGTCAGAACAAACCTCTAGACATGCCCACAGATCACCATCAAATGAAGTTCTCTTCCCAAATGATTCTGTATTCTATCAATTTGACAGTCTGAAGTAGCCAATAGCCACTGTGTAAAAGCATGTCTAGTAATCAGAAAAAGGAAAATGCAACATTATAAGCATTCACTATTTTTGAGCTCAACATTTGCATTTAAAAAGTTCAACTGAACAAAAACACCAGCACAAAAAACAAAAAAAATAAATAAATAAACAACAAAAAAATACCAACTAGCTAAAAAAACCAGTAATGATGTCAGCATTTTAAAAGATGGTGACAAAAAAGGAAACTCAAATTTCCTGTAAATAAATAGTAGAAAAATACATTACAGAATATCTAGATTTTATAATAGTTTAGATATGTTAAAATAAAGATATCTATGGGATGAGTAAGTGGTATGGGAAGTTACTGGTGAAGAACAGCTGTGACGTTACATAATACTGCTAATGAGTCAGTGGGGAAAATGGAAACATCAGGGGAGAAAGAGGACAGTGCTGTTTTTCCAGTTTGTGCATGACTTCAGAAGCATAGAGAGAGCCATGAGTGTTCTTCAATTCATTGTGAGATCCAGACAGGAAGTGGCATATTCTTCATGAGTTGTTAGAGTTCCAACTTTGTTAGGGTCAAAGCCTGGGTCCTGGTGCCCTAACAAGCTAAGCCTCACCATCCATCCCCAATAAGCTGGTTAGTCCCACAGATAAATAACTGTCAGTGGAAGACAAAAGAAGGAGATATGTTCAATATGTCCACCATGAAGAAAACAACAAAGTGAAGCAAAGATAGCAGCACCATCCACCCATGGCTTTTGTCAAGGTCCTGACATGGCATTTAAAGGTTTTGTTTTAAATAAAAGCCAAAGGGTGTGCCTCACTAAACAGTTCTGGTTAAGGGCTGGTCTCACTCATCATCATTGTCTCAGCCTCAGTTTCTCTGGCAATGTAGCCTGACCATGGTGATGGCTAGTTCTTTCAGGCTGGCCTTCATCTCAACAAATAGTAACAAAACAAGCAAAGTACTAGTACAAAGTACGAAACAATAGAGAAGGCTAGTGCTAGTCTTCTAGCCAACCTGGCAGGGATGGAGATATTTTAAAGAAGCATATGGGTTTCATGAATTAGCTATCAATCCATTGAAACAATGGGCCCCAAAGAATGGGAATTTCCCCCAGGAATCTCATGCTAGCATAAAAGGCAGGTTAAATCTTGGACCAGCTAGAGGACAAAGAGATGTACAACTTGTTAGACCACACTACGGAAGGGGCAATGATGTGGTGTGTGGAACCTTCACCTAGACTCTTAGTCTTACATAACCCTAGATTTCTACTTAAATGTCAGTCTTACATCTGGACCACAAAGATAGACTTGTAGGGTCGCACATTGAATACGTTTTACCCCTCTATCTTTCACTATTAATTTGACTGTTTTAATAGATTTGTCAGAGACAGATGGCTGAACCTGATTTCTTAAAGCATAGACTGTCACCCAAGTCCTGTAACACTCTTTTTCTGAAATATTTAGCTGTGAGTAGACACTTTCAAAGTGTCCAGATGTATTGGAAGTATGCAGAGTCATCATCTGGAGCACATGCAGAAAGCCACAGGCCAGCACTGCTCAGCTAGGGCAAGAGAAGTCATTGTTCTACAGTGGACTTTGTTTTCAAAGCCCAGGCTCCCTTATCTGGAAGGATGTGGGTTTGTGAAATGGTTTAGGGTGCTGAGCAATGAATATGAAATATGTAAATTTCCTCTAAAAGCATAAACCTTCCTTCACCAGCTTCCAGGTATGGTGACAAAGGGACTGGAGACTGACGAGATAGGTCTGTGTGTGTCTACCTCTAACTTTGCCTGCTTAAAAGATCTTTTAAATTGCTGTGCATATGTATGGGAGTAGGGTTTATGGTGACACATGAAAGCAGTACATGCTGAGGCCAAAAATCAGTTTTGGATATCCAGGAATTGGACTCACAAGTAGCCGTGACCCATGCCGTGATTGTGCTGGGAACCAAACTCTGGGTCTCTCTGCAAGAGCTGTGTTCTTAACAGTTTAGCCATCTCTATAGCCTCACCACCTGCTGTGATTTATGCAGATTCTACCCCATGAGGAAACAGAAGCCAGGGCAGAATTCCTAAGTAGTCTTAGACACTGCCATGCAAAGCAATGAGCCTCTGTGGAAAGCCCTGCATGGTAACATCCTCCCGAGGGAGCTCATCTTAGGAGCATTACTATGCAATGTGAATTAAATCTTCTGTGCAGAGCAGCTGCCAAGTGCTCCAGAGTCTCTTGTCCTCACCCTGGAGGTTGAGACTTTCTGTATCAGCAACCTGGTACATGATGCACCTGTGGGAGCTTTAGAGCCTGAGTAAGCTCAGTACGGGTGGAAGTTGGTGTGCCCTCTGGGTGAAGGCTGAATTCCAGCACCAGGCAATCCCTGGATCATGACAGAACCGCATTGATTGATGTTTACCTGGGACCATCTGGGAATATAAAAACACAAGAAAAGGGAGTAGTCGAACAAAAAATTTGTCGAGCCACACTAACTAATACCACAGTAGAGAGGCAAGGGAAGCTGCCGTCTATAATTAAGCACCCTTGGAGGCAGAGGCAAAACTTGCAAGAAGGGTTTGAGGCCAGTCTAATCTACAGAGGAACTTCCAGGCCACTCAAAGCTGCATAGGAACACTCTCTCAAAAGAGAATCATGAAATACAGGGAGGGCCATGAGGTGCAAACGATTGCACCAAAGACTCAAAGAAGCTGAAAGGCAAAGTGGAGGCTGAGATATGATTGCTTAGTTATGCGCCTGCTGCAGAAGCATGATGACCTATATAAATGCCCATGGAGACAAAACCAGGAGCAACAGCACAAGGCTGTCGTTCCAGAATAGAGCAGGTGAAGACAGGCTGATCCTGGGTTTCACTGGCTGGTCATCATCTTTGGTGAGTTTCAGTTGTCCAGTAGGTCACCTACCTCAGAAAACAAGGTAGATGCTTCCCATGGACAGACCATATAGTCTGACCTCTAGCCAGCCTAGTAGAAATGCAAATATTCTAAAGAAACATGTGTGTCTCGTGCATTCACTACCAGCCATTGAATCAGTGAACTCCATTGAATGGGAATTTCCTCAAGGTTATATATGGCTAAGAGTATAAAGATAGGATCCTATGCACCACTGATCATCATTGTCTCTTCCAAGGATGGTCCAAGATTCAGGTTGTCTTTTGTGCTAACCTCCTTATGCATTTACAAAGGAATATATAAGAATAAGTAGATGCAAGTACATGAATGTGAGAGCATGCACCCATGCAGGCACACAAGAAAGCAGCACAATGACACCATCAGAAGTGAAGACCTAACAAACAAAGGCCAAAATGACAGAGATAGAATTGGGCTGCTTTGTTCCTCTAATCAACCTGATTTCTTTCCCCTTGAATCATCATTGTATAAATTTATGTAGATAGTGGATTGGAAGAGGCTTAGGGAAAAAAATGAAATTTGTCTCACACACACACATACACGCATGCACACCACACACATGCTATCACTGTTTCTATTTCTCCAAGCATAATCCCAGAAATAGTCTCTGTTGTTAGAAAGTGAAATGATTTGGATACAGGAAAATGGCAAACCAAAGTAAATAGCTAGCAAGTTTAATAAAAAGCTTAAAGTGTCTCTGCTCCTGTCTGTAGGATGAAGCTTCAACTGTCAGCAAACAAGCATTACTATCGGAAAGTGAAACAGTAACTAACCTTCCAAAGCCATATGCCACAGTGTCTATGACTGTGAGGAGGTACAGATGTTTCTGTTTAAAAATAAGCTTTTCTTCACCCCAAACACCCCTGCCCTTAAAATGAATAATATACCCACCTGTTTTCCACCTTGATTTTTATTATATTTTTATTTTCAAAATTAGCTTACAGCACACTACCTAACTGCATTCTGAATATTTATACTTATACCCACAGATAAGTGTACCTGTCACCCCTCAACAAAGAAACTTATATTTGCAACAGATGGAGACTACTACTCTCTAAAACTCACTCTGTGACTCATGAATTTCATTCTTCATTCTTGGAATTTGGCGGTAAGAACACATATGCCACTGGCTTGGGCTGACTTCTGTGGTCATCAGTTTTTCTGAAATCCTAGATCCAAAGCTAAGACAACCTGATGTAAGAGAAAAGACTTCCATCAATTTTAAAGATACCCCCCACCCACACACACACCCAATTCCACACATTACTAAGAAGAGAGCAGTGTTCTCAGAGGAACATGCCCCCAGACTTACCCCACTATTTCGGTGGCTACATTGTCAGCAGGCATATCTATCCCATTACCTTCCTTTATTATACACTCCTGACTTGGGCAGGTCCAGTAACTCTGAAGAAGCTCCTCATGCTGCCTTCCGTTGTGCAAGTATGCAAGCCTAAAGACTAACCAGGATGAATGTGGCACCTGGTAATGAAATTTTGTTTTGGAAGTTCTCTTTATGTCAGGGTCAAACTCTAAGGTAAAAGAAGAAATGTAAAGCCCTAGAAATCCTATAATAGCTGTTGTCTATTGCTTGTTTGCATAGACACATCACCATTCTTATATATATATTCAAATTAATAGTAATCCCTTAGTGTTTTCTAATAAACATTGCAAATCCAAATTTGTTTAGCTTTCTAACAGGGCCAGTATCTAATGATGGTTGGTTTTTCATGTTGGTTTGTTCTGAATCCAGACCAGACTCCCATGCATCAACTGATTATTTAGTAATTTCAAAATCTAACAATCTTTTCCCTCCTTCTGCTCGATAATTGCTGAAGTAAAACTGGACCATTTTCTGTGGAACATTAATCATGTTCTGCATGTGGCTAATTGCTCCTTTGTGGGACTTGAACTTGTCCTTCTGTCTGAAGTAACTTTTATTTGAACTGGTAATAGTTAGATCTAGAAGCTGAATAGATGGAGTTTGAATTTTTATGCAAGCACAGGTGTACTCTATTTATATCACACCAGGAAACGTGTATATATAGCATAACCTTTTTTAGCATGTCTAGATTTTGCCTTGGATTTCAGAAGTTAAACGAGAATGAGGACAAGGAGCATGGGTAGAGAAGGACGTGCTGGTGCCAGTGTCTGAGAATGAAAGGGGGTTGTAGAGAAAGCTCTTGTTCGATAGACTGCTTCAGTTTCAGCTTAGCTCAGGGAAGACTGACGTGTCAGGATTGAAGATATTCTAAATAAATGTGTGTGCCCCTCGCCGTGCTTGCTTATCAGAATATTGAGACGATGGATCCTAAGAAATTGGAATTTTCCAGGAATCTCCCTGCTGGAAGAAGGAAAAGGCTGAAGCCTGGTGCCAGACAGCCAGGAAATTTGTGTCCTGGAATGAGATTTCACACATTTCTGACACTTTGTTAGATCACCTTGGAAGAGATACTAGCCCTGAGACAATGATAAGTCTCAGTGATAGGCAGGACCACATCTTGATCCAAACTACTTAATTATGTCTGTCCCCTGTTCTTCTATTTAAACATAAACCTCATGTCAGGATGATAAAAAATGGATGTGGAGGACATTAGACCTCTTTGTTCCTCTTGTCCTTGTGTCCACATTAAGTAAATCTCCTTTCTCTGACTCTTCACTTGGTGTAATTGGCCTCTGGAGGATGGGTGGTTGCCAGGCTTCAACTCTCTCTGACCCTGACAACTCTAGAGACACCTCTAACAGGCTTAAGTCAGAATAACATCACACACCAAGGCCCCCTAAGTATAAAGGAGGCTTACATTTTAGTTTCTGCTGTAATGTCTAAGAAGTACTATGGTCCCACAGGCGGCTTACATCACAGAAACCACCATGACCGAGCAGCAACTCCACAAAGTGGCTTTTAGTTCAGTCTACTGTATTGCACAAGCTAACAGAAATTACAAGCCCAGAAAGCAGTGTCACATGTTTATCTGTAAGGATAAACCTTCGACCAAGCACCAGAGAATAGAAGGACACAGATCTCAAATGTTCACATGAGTGAGTACTAACGGCCAAGAGTCACCACTGTCTATTCTTATTTCTCAGCAGGTACTCAACTCCTGAGAAACATCACATTTACTCAAGGGTAAGCTTTTAAGATGTATTCTTGTTAATTTAAACATATTAGTTTAAAGCCCTGTGGATATAAAAGAAATCAAATATCCATTGATGCTAGTACTTCATTCATTAATTACATATTATATACATTTACAGTCAAATGTATCTTTGATATACTATAAGTGGTAATGTCCCAGGACTCAACATAATCTTTTTATACTCTTAATATTCTGTTCCAGTGCAAGTCAGCCTGTGTCTAAACCATTTAAAATGAATTGGATTTTGTACCAGCAACACCACATCAAGAAGTTGTGTCAAGAGTTCTTTCTGAAATTTTTTTACAATAGATACAATGTTTTAACTCTGCTGTTCATCTAAAACTGTGATTTCTTCAACCATGCCTTTCCTTTTCAAAAATATACTTTGATTTACTATAATAATTGAGTTATGATTACAGGAATATATGTAGGAAATTAAAATAAATAGGTATCAAATTTATTTATCTATTTTATTTTTTTTGTCAGCTTGGCTGTGATATGCATGAGACAGCAGATTTGTTCTTTTTTTGTATTTTTATTTTTTTATTGGATATTTTATTTGTTTACATTTCAAGTGTTGTCCTCTTTCCTGGTTTCCCCTCTGCAAACCCCCTGTTTCCATGAGAGTGCTCCCCCACCCACCCACCCACTCCTGCCTCATTGCCTTAGCATTCCTCTACACTGGTGCATTAAGCCTTCACAGGACCAAGGGCCTCCCCTCCCAGTGATGCCAGATAAGGCCCCTTTAGCTCTTTCAGTCCTTCCCCTAACTCCTCCATTGTGTTTCCTGTGCTCAGTCCTATGGTTGGCTGCAAGCATCCGCATCTATATTTGTCAGGCTCTGGCATCACCTCTCAGGAGACAGCTGTGTCAGGCTCTTGTCAGCAGGCACTTTTTGGTATCCTCACTACTGTCTGGGCTTGGTGATTGCATGTGGGATGCATCCCCAGATGGGGTAGTCTCTGGATGCCCTTTCCTTCAATCTCTGTTCCATTCTTTTTCCCTGCATTCCTTTAGACAGGAGTTATTACTGGTTAAAATTTTGGAGATGGGTGGATGGCCACCTGGGTGTCCATGCCTAACCTTGTTATGGTCTCGAAAGGGTCTCCCTCCCCTCTGTGGGGTATTTCATCTAAGGTCATCCCTGTAGGGTCCTGGGAGGCTCTTGATTTCCTGACCTCTGGAACTTTCTGGTTGCTACCTCCAGTTCCCCTACCCCCATTGCTACAAACCTTTCTTCAATTTCCTGAATTTCTGCACACCTCCTCCATCTCCTCCCATACCTGATTCTTCCTCTCTTTTTCCCTCAGCCTCCTTACTTCCTCCCAAGTTCCTCCCACCCTCTACTTCCCTTGATTGTATTATTCTTCCTTCTAAGTAAGATTGAAGCATCCACTCTTCGGTCTTCATTATTCCATGCTCTTTGCCTAATATCCACTTATCAGTGAGTGCATACTTTGTGTATTCTTTTGAGACTTAGTTATCCCACTCAGAATGATATTTTCTAGATCCATCTATTTGAATGCAAATTTCGTGAAGTCATTGTTTTTAATAGCTGAGTAGTACTCCATTGTGTAAATGTACCACATTTTCTGTATCCATTCCTCTGTTGAAGGACATCTGGGTTCTTTCCAGTTTCTGGCTATTATAAATAAGGCTGCTATGAATATAATGGAGTATGTCTTTATTACATGTTGGAGCATCTTCTGGGTATAGGCCCAGGAGTGGTATAGCTGGGTCCTCAGGTAGTGCTATGTCCAATTTTCTGAGGAACCACCAGACTGATTTCCAGCGTGGTTGTACCAGCTTGCAATCCAACCAGCAATGGAGAAGTGTTCCTCTTTCTCCACATCCTCTACAGCATTTTCTGTCACCTGAGTTTTTGATCTTAGCCACTCTGACTGGTATGAGGTGAAATTTCAGGGTCATTTTGATTTGCATTTCCCTGATGACTAAGGATTTTGAACATTTCTTTAGGTGTTTCTCAGATATTCGTGTTTCCTCAGTTGAGAATTCACTGTTTAGCTCTGTTCCCCCATTTTTTGGGTTACTTGGTTCTCTAGAGTCTAACTTCTAGACTTCTTTGTATATTTTGGATATTAGTCCTCTATTGGATGTACGGTTGGTAAAGAACTTCTCCCAATTTATTGCTTACCTTTTTATATGTAGCAAAATGTTGGGTCCTGTTTATGTTTCCAGTCTGTTAGTCTATATCTTTTTATTGGGGAATTCAGTTCATTAATGTTAAAAGATATTAAGGAATAGTGATTGTTGCTTCCGATTATTTTTGTTGTTAGAAGTTGAATTATGTTTGTGTGCCCATCTTCTTTTGGGTTTGTTGAAAGAAGATTAATTTCTTTATGGTTTCTTTATTGTTCTATTTCCATTTTTGGATCCTGGATGGTTTTATTCAGTTCCTTCACCTGTTTGGTTGTGTTTTCCTATAATTCTTTCAGGAATTTTTGTGTTTCCTCCTTAAGGGCTTCTAACTGTTTACCTGTGTTCTCCTGTATTTCTTTATGGGAGTTATTTATGTCCTTCTTAAAGTCCTCTATCATCATCATGAGATCTGATTTTAAATCAGAATCTTGTTTTTCTATTGTGTTGGGGTGTCCAGGGCTTGCTATGGTAGGACACCTGGGTTCTAATGATGCCAAGTACCCTTGGTTTCTTTGGCTTATGTTCTTGACCTTGCGTCTTGCCATCTGGTTGTCCCTGGTGTTAGCTGATCTTGCTATCTCTGACTTTGGCTTGTCCCTCCTGTAAACCTGCTTGTCAGCACTCCTGGGAGACCAGTTCTCTCTGGCAGGAATTTGGGTATGAAGAGCTGTGCCACAGGGTCAACTCCAAGGTGCAGACAGAACCCTGAAGGATTTGTTCCCTGCTGTTCCTTGCTTCCTGTGTCCTGATGGTTCTGGGCAGCTCCTTCTTGGGTCAGGAATTTGAGCAGAAGTTGTGGTCACACCTGTGTATTCAGGTGTGTCAGCATTCCTGGGAGACATGCTCTCTCCTGTTGGGATTCTCATATAGAGGTGTGGCACAGGGTCAGCTCCAGGTGCAGATGGAAACCAGAAGGATCCTATCCCAAGCTGCTCCTTGGTTCCTGTGTTCTAAGGGCTTCGGGTGAGTCCTGAGTGAACAGAAGTGGTGGTCTTACCTGTGCTCTCAGGTGTGTAAGCACTCCTAGGAGATCAACTCTCTCCGGATGGGATTTGGGTATGGAAAGCTTGGCACAGGGTCAGCTCTGGAGCACAGATGGAAACCATAAGGCCCCAGAATTGTTCTTTTCAGACTTACGTGTCTCCAAGTGAGGACTAAACTACTTAATATAGAAATTTACAGAGGGCATCTTTTTCAAATGAGAAACTTATGAGATATGCAAAGTAAAGTTATTCTCCCTTTCCTGAATGTAATTATGGGGAAAAAAAATCTACCCTGTGTGTTTAAGGACATGTACATGATGCCATTTTTCTACCAATCAGATATAAGCCCAATATCGCCTTGTTTGTTATTGTGATAAAATGCCCTGGCAAAAATTAACTTGGAGAGAAAAGGGTTTATTTTAGCTCACAATTCAAGTCACAGTCCATCACTGTAAGGGAGTTAAGGCAGGGATATCAAACACCTAATCACATCACATCCAACTTAAGAGCAGAGAAAAGATAAAGCCATGCACACTTGGTTGTTTGTGGTCAACTTAATTTCTCCATGCTTATACAGTTCAAGGTCACTGTGTTGCTATTCACATTGGTTTAGATTAATTTAATGACAATTAACTTAATAAAACTAACCTCCCACCAACAAGCCCACAAGTCAACCCAATATAGGCAATCCCCCACTGAAGCAGTCTTATTGGGGTCATTCTATGTTGTATCAAGTTGACACACTCAATGCATTAGTTTTTTGTTATAGTGACAAATTCCTCAGAAAATGAACTCCATGATGAAAAACTTTTTATCTCAGTTGATGGTTTGAGAGTTGTGAGTCCATGATTAGGTTCCATTATTCGGAGGACGGTGGTAAGGCAGAACATTATGGTGGAAGGATGTGATGGAGCTGAGCCAGAAAGAAAGAAGAGAGAGGTAAGGGCATAGGGGAGAGCAACAGGAGAACTAAAAGGCAATCCCACGGGGACTTTCCCTATCCATGTTGTCCCCACACCAAATAATGCCAATGTGTTATGACTTCTTCAAGGGCTTAGTCCATTGAATATATTATAATCCTTGTGATTAAATTATTCTTCAAAATTAGATATATGCTGGCTAGTGACAAAGCCTTTGTGGTACTTGAGCCTTTTGAGAACATATTATATCTTAATCATAATGTCCAAAAAATACAGGAAGAGAAAATAATAAATGCATGTAGGTTTTAAGTCTGGAATAACTGAGGAAGTATTACTAATTTTTTTGAAAATAACTATTAAATATTTTTGTATTATTCAAGATAGATGTTAAAAACAGGAACCATGGTACTATAGAAATTTAATTACATTTTTATTGATTAAAATCTATACGCATTGAGGGAAGATGTCATAATAGAAAAGTTCATAAAATGTTGTGTAATGAAAATATAGTAAGTTCTTAAATTCCAAATATCAGGTTAGTCACTGAACATAGAAAGCCTGTTTCTTGGTTTCCTTTCTTGTTACTGTGATCAAAACAAAACAAAACAAAACAAAAACATACAAAGATATCTAGGGGAGAAAGGGTTTTTTTGTTGTTGTTTTGTTTTGTTTTATTTAGCTCACATTTCAAGGGTACAGTCCTTTACGATAAGGAACTCAAGATGGCAGGATCTTGAAACAGCTAGTCACATTGTATTCCAAATTAAGAAACAGAGAGGAATGAAAGCCTGATGCTTCTCAGCTCATTTATCTGTTTATACAGTCTAGGATCTCACCTAGGGAATGATGCCACCCACAGTAGATGGGTTTTCTTATCTCTTTTAATGTATTCAAGATAATCATCCAGAGGCAAGCCCATATGGTTATCTCCTGGGTGTCAATATGACAAGACACAATAAACATCACAGACAATGTAGACTTTCCTCTTATAAAGCTATCTATATTAGCATTTTCAATCTTCTAATCACACCCAATCTTTCCCAACAGCATCTCACAGCATCTCAGGAGTGTCTGATTGGGAAAAGATAGCAATTAAACCATGCTTAAATAATAGATGCCAATCTTAAGTAAAATAATGATAAGTGAAAACATTAGCTCATTAGTGCATGTTTTGGGGATATATAGAAATGTCTACAGAAAATGACCATGGACTGAAGATGGAGATGTTTCTAAAATGTTAGATGGTACGTTAGCTAGATATTAGTCTGCCTTTCATTTCAAACTAGTAGTAAGTAATGATGTGCAGCCTAAAGGGTTGTCAAGAAGATAAAATAAGAAAATGAATGAAAGTTTTAGAACAATATGTGGTAGTATCTCAACAATTATGCAATAGCCTTAAAGGTACTGTTACTGAACTGAACTGTTACTAGAGTTTTTACTGATGCTGTTAAGGTTATGAGGCAGATGCCCATAAGACACAAGTTTGAACCCTGGGACCCTATTTTGATTTGATTATTCCCTAGCCAACCCCTTGTAATAACACACTTGGCCATCTAGCTCTTTTGCCTGCATATACTGCATATATCCCCTTCCAAACAATGAAACTAGCAAACTCAGAATTCCACTCATTCGCCCACCTACATCAGGCTACATATATTCTGACCTCTGAACAATAGTACAATTTGTAGAACACTTAGGAACATGCTCCTCCTTTTCTTGAAAACCATTGAAGGAATCCCCAAATAATGCTGGGGTTCCTGAGTGCTCTCACTCCTGTGGCCTGCTTTCAATCTTGACAGTATATCCCTCTACACAATCTGCATTGCTGCTTCCTTCTAGATAAATGTATCATGGTTTCTTTGCAATGCTATGTGAGCCTCTGATTTCAGTTCTCTGGATAAGAAGCCAAGAACCTGGAAACACCTGACCCAGACTCTAATCCCTGCTGATGGTTGTAACTACGGGAAATATAGATATTTCCTGGAAGCTGAACACAAACACACAAAGCTCACACTGAAATCAACTTGTTTTCTCACCGTGCTTTGGATCAGTTATTCAAGCTACATAATTTAGCCTTCTAAATCAACCAGTCCTGTGATCATTGCTCAGAATAGAAGATATATTTTTGAAGCTTAATTAATAGATTTCTTACATCTGTCATCAAGGAAGTAGGGATGTCATTACATTTATTCCTAGGATACAGAATCAATATTTTTATTGTTATCATACATTAAATTGGTAATTAACTGAAAGATTATACAAACAAAGACATCTAATCATGGATTCTGAGAATTGTTAACTTTAAGGTCAATAACAAATGTAAAAATTGACATCACATAAGTATGATTATAATAGAGAAATAAAACAAGTTTTAGTCAAGTTTAGTAAACTATAAAGTGCAAGCCACTAAGCTGAGTGCCGGAAGAGGAAACATTAAAAAAGAGGACTCTTTGAGTCAAGAAAAATTTCTACTTGCCACATTGTCCCCTCATGTTCATCTTATTAAAATTTTTCAATATTTTAAATTATGTGTATAGTGCATGTTGGGGGTGGTGGTGGTATGTGCATGTAAGTTCAATCACCCATGTAAGCTGAAGAGGGTTCTAGATCTCCTGGAACTAGAGAGTGCCAAACTGCTCAATATGGATACTAGGAAATGAGCTCAGCAAGAACAGCAAATGTTTTTATCCACTACCGTGTCTCATCAGACCCCACAATGTTCATTCATAATGATGAATGACTTTCTTATCTCGAACGTGAGACCACATCTTCCTTCCCTGAACTCCCTGAAGCAAACAGATATGAAAACAGTCTTCATTTAGAATTGCTTTCCAAACTGTAACTACGCTTTGATTTTCATGGTCCAAATATTTTGTTTTATTTGATTCATTCATGAATCAACAATTAACTAGAAATGTACTAATATTTTTAAATAACTTATCCAGGATTTTATTAATGCATATTCTGTGGAGATAATACTTTTCAATAAGATAAAGTCACAGGCTAAATTGTGACTTACAAAGATAGTTTTTGAGAGCCATTTTGGGACTATGGTAGTGCCACAAAGACATTAAGTTAGAAGTAAAGAGACTTAAAGTAAAATGTTGCCAGAAAACAGAGCATAAGAGTGAAAAAGGCAGAGGAATCAAGAAGTGGAGCTAGTTTTCTTAAAATAGTCACTTTCTCTGCTGAGTCTCCATCTGTTATTAATCTTACAAAAATTGTCATGCTTAATAGTGTCTGCCACCACAGAAGGTGAAGGCTCAGGACATGTACCTGACCTAACCAAAGTCATATAACTAATATATGGTAAGACCAAGTTTGACCCAGCTTTACCTACCTCTAAAACATAATTTCTCTGAACCATAGTATTCAGGAAGAACTTTAGTTTCTTTAAAATCCCAGTTATGTTATGGGAATGTTATTGTCTTAATCCCAGATGTGAGATAAGAGGCTGCTTCACAGCAGGTGATTATGATTTGCCTTTTGCACTAGCAGGAGCGTGATCCTTGACAGCTGCAGATAGTTTAATTCTGGGGGCTCTGGCGAGGGTGTAAATGAGACAGTCAGAAGACAGCCTGGCAAGTAACCCTATTAAAAAATGGGGTACAGAGCTAAACAAAGAGTTCTCACCTGAAGAATATCTAATGGCTGAGAAGCACCTAAAGAGATGTTCATCATCCTTAGTCATTAGGGAAATGCAAATCAAAACAACCCTGAGATTCCATCTCACACCAGTCAGGATGGCTAAGATCAAAAACACAGGAGACAGCAGTTGTTGGCGAGGATGTGGAGAAAGAGGAACACTCCTCCACTGCTGGTGGAATTGCAGGCTGGTACAACCACTCTGGAAAGCAGTCTGGCGGTTCCTCAGAAAACTGGGCATGACACTCCCGGAGGATCCTGCTATACCACTCCTGGGCATATACCCAGAGGCTTTACCTGTATGCAATAAGGACACATGCTCCGCTATGTTCATAGCAGCCTTATTTATAATAGCCAGAAGCTGGAAAGAACCCAGATGTCCCTCAACTGAGGAATGGATTCAGAAGATGTGGTATATCTACACAATGGAATACTACTCTGCAATTAAAAACAATGAATTCACGAAATTCCTAGGCAAATGGTCAGATCTTGAAAATATCATCCTCAGTGAGGTAACCCAATCACAAAAGAACACACATGGTATGCAGTCACTGATAAGGGGATATTGACCCAGAATCTCGGAATACCCTAGACACAATCCGCATATCAATAGATTTCTAAGAAGATGGAAGGAGAGACCCCTGGTCCTGGAAAGACTGGATGTAGGGGAACGCCAGGACAGAGTAATGAGAGGGGGTTGAATGGAGAAAAGAGGGAGGGAAGGGGGCTTATGGGACTTTCAGGGAGGGAGGAAACGGGAAAGGGGAAGTGATTTGGAATGTAAATTAAAAAAATAAAATAAAATAAATAATAATAAAAAAAAAAAGAAGACAGCCTGGGAAGGCTGCTGCTCCTCACTGCTCCTGACTGCTGTTTTTGCTATTTGATGAGAAGTTAGAGATATCCTGAGGACAAAGATTTGACTTGCCCCAAGAAACCCAACTTCTCTAAACAGCAGGAAGTAATCCAAACAGATCTATATCCCCTTTCCCCTCTAACCTTCTTTCTCTCTTACCTAGTGGGGGGAATTGAAAAGGATTAAGGTGGAATAAGATGGAAAGGAAGCTAGAGGTATAAAGACCCAATAAAAAGCTAAATCAATACGACAACAATACTATGATCATAAAAGTTCAGTTATTTGATAGACTATTATATTATAGAGGGCTATTTTTAGAACACTTAATTCTCTTCTATTTTAGAAAGTTATTTTTAGTATCTGTGTGAATACATGTTGGTGTATGTATGTATGTTTGGGTATGCCTGTATGCAATGGCTATTCCTGGTGGTCAATTTGAGTATATCTGGAATGAACTACAATCCAGAATTGGAAGGCTCACCTGTGATACTGATCTTGAGGTTGAAAGATACAAGTTTCTAACCTGTATCTTGGCATGGAGATCTTGAGGCATAGTGGCTATGAATCCCAAGAGACTAACAAAAAGTGATCTCTGAGTTCAAGGTCATCTGAGACAAAGCAATTCCCAGATCCAGATCATGGTTGTAAGAACCTTTAATCTGGGCCACACCTTCTGCTGGAGACCTACATAAGGACATTGGAAGAAAGAAGATTTGCTCTTCTTCATCTGCTTGCCTTGTGGGACTGAGCAACTGCTAGATCCTTAGACATCCATTCACAGCTGACCATTGTTGGGGAGTTGGACTACAGACTGTAAGTCATTGCAACCAATTCACTTAAGGGAAGCTCAAGAAGAAGAAAGACCAAAATGTGGATACTTTGATCCTTATTGGAGGGTGGATAAAATACCCATGGTTCACAACCAACCAATAGACTGAGCATAGAGTCCCCAATGGAGCAGCTAGAGAAAGGACCCAAGGAGCTTTAGAGGTTTGCAGCCCTGCAGGAGGAACAATAATATGTACCCCCAGAGCTCCTAGGGGCTAAACCACCAACCAAAAAGTACACATTGAGGGACCCATGACTCCAGCTACATATGTAGCAGAAGATGGTCATTTCAAACATCAATGAGAGGAAAGGCCATTGGTCCTGTGAAGACTAGATGCCCTGGTGTAGGGGAATGCCAGTCAGGAAAGTGGGGCAGGGTGGTTGATGAGCAGGGGGAGGAAGGATGGGATAGGGTGTTTTCAGAGGGGTAACGAGGAAAGGGAATATCATTTGAAATGTAAATAAAGTACATATCTAATAAAAAAGAATAAAAGATTAAATTAAGAATAAAAGTTTCTACAAATGGCGAAAAACCAATTTCCTTACTATATAGAGACTACCCATAAGTTCTGTGATCCTAGAGAACCCTGACTAATACACTGCACAAGTGCGTACACATGTCTGTAGAGGTCACAGTTCAATACAGAATCTTTCTCGGCCATTCTCCACCTTATTCTTTGAAATAGTTTCATTTATTAAAAGAGTGTCCAGACTGGTTTGTCAGTGAGTCATACTAATTCTCCTATCTCTTTCTCTACACCCCAGAATTACAAACACACACACACACACACACACACACACTACCACCACCACCACCACCACCACCACCACCACCATCTTACCTGAATCAGCAGAGCGCACGCAGAGAGAAGCAGACAAGGAGATATGAAGTGGCTGAAGAGATCAACACACATCCTCCTGAGGCACAGGGAACGCTTCGAATTTGCACCACCAGCTATGGCTAGTATACTAGACAAACCTATCACAGGTACACGGCATTTGTTCTCATATTCTTCAGTAATAAAGATTCTATGAAGGCATAATGAAGAAAGTGACATGGATTAAGTGTTTGCAATTGAAGAATTTATATTATTTATCTAATCATCATGATAACTATCTTCCCCTTACATCAATGGGAAAAGGGAGGCCCAGTAACTTACCAAAACGACAGTTTCCACACTACAAATGAGAAGGGCTGGAGCTGGGTCTTAACTACTTCTCACATTGCCATGACAAAATGTCCAACAAAAGCAACTTAAATGAGGAAAGTTGTGCTTGATTGGCTGGTTTGGGGATTGATTTTGTGATACAGGCTTTCTCTGTGTAACCCTGGCTTTCCTGTAACTTGTTCCGTAGACCAGGCTGGCCTTGTCAAACTCAAAGATACCTCTGCCTCTGCTTCCTGAGTGTTACCAGCACACCGGCTAGTAAAGGTTTATTTTAGTTCATGTTTAAGAAGAAATAGATAATAACCTTTGCAACAGGAGCAGGTGAGGTGTTTGGTCACAGGGCATTCATAGTCAGAAAGCAGAGAGAAACCTGCTGATACTCAGCTTGCTTTGTCCTTTTTAATCACTCTAGACCCCCAATAGATAGTATGGTGGCACACAGTCTAGAGACTCACCTACGGACACACCCAGATTGTCTACTCAGTACCTGTCAAGTTAAAGACAATCAATATAAAATCTTGGTACCAGCCTTTCCTTTCTTTGACTCTCACTATTTAATCATTTGATGGCCATCTTCTTTATGTTGTCCCCAGATTTTCTCCCTCCCTCCACTGGTTCAGCAGACACGTTTCTCATGAGAGACAGACCCTCTGCCTATTCTCTCCACATTGTTGATTTCCTGATACATGTGCAAGTTGGATAAATATTTGCTGGATGAATTCCAAGGTTGTTCCCTCTACCATCTGCTCATCTCTGATTCTCTTGTGTTATTTGGCACTTCCCTGGTACTGATTTACAAGACAGCACTTTCAGTCCTTTCTAACTGGAGTTCAACATCAGTACCCCTGGACAGTCTAATAACGCACCAGTGTTCCAGACTTCTCTTTCTTGTAGCTCCAGCACCACTTTATAGTCATTTCTAATTTAGTGGAAATAGAACAGTCTCTTTCCTAGCAAAGTGAGTCATATTATCCCTTCAGTTCCTTCACTTTCACTTCAAATAACCAGGGAAATCAAACAAGGTTTCCCATTGTAAATGGAGTTCAGTGTAAGTCATACTATTAAAAACACTATTTTTGAGACAAGGTCTCACTGTGTATACCAGGCTAGCCTCAAACTCCGTGCTCTTCCTGTATCCGGCTCAAGAGTTCTGGGATTAAAGATATGTGTTACCTGAGCCAGCATAAGTTTTATTCTTGCCGTGAAACTCACATATTTACATGTCTGCCAACATTTTGTTCCAATTACAGTGCACACTTTAGAACTGTTTTGTTTCATGTAGTACTTAAATCATCTTGGTTTCATCTTAAACTGGGTCTCCCACACTAAGCCCATAATACCTGTTTAGATGAATCTATACTTTGTAGGAACTGAACCATATTACGTTGCAAAGGCTGGGTATTGCTCAGCTTTCCCATTGCCATAGCACACCTGAGTGTTACAGTTTACATATAGAACTCCTTCTGTGTTTACAACTCAGTATCCATCTGGTGGCTTTGTGGAGAAAGACTGTCATAAATCTATGTGTGTCATTAGGAGGTAGGGCTTTACTGGAAGAACTAAGATATTGCATAAGCCTTTGAAAAACATATCTTGTGCTAGGCATTTTCCTCCATCTCTTTGTGCTTCCTGCCACTATGATGTGGGCATTCTGCTTCTCTTCTGCCTTGTCCAAAACAAATAGATGCAGTTGACCTTATGTTGTAACCTCATAACTAATAAAGTAAATTAAATCTTGCCTTGTTCTAGGTTCATTTTTGTGGGTATTTTTGTCACATCAAGGGAAGCCTGGTCAATTTTGTAATCCCACATAAAAGGATTAAATTTGGTCCAGAGTTTTTGGGGTACAGTCAAATGACTAATTGGCCCATTGTTTGGAGAGTCAGATGAAGTATAACATTGTAGAGGGACTGCATGGCAAACGAATCTGCCCACTCTCTGGGCAGAAAGTAAAGGAGATGAAGTAAGGGACTCGTATTTGCCGTTGAGGGCCCATATCCAATGACCTGAAAGAATTTCATGAGGCTTTCCATCATTACTGTTCTACTGTTTTCCAATAGTACTTGTCTAGTGGCCAGGTTTTTTACCACACTAACCATGGAATACAATTCAAGTTCCAAATGGCAACTGACTGTATCTATCACCAACCAGTTTCCGTACCCTGTTGGTACCCTCTTTTTTAAACAGCCCTTTCTAGAGTTTATACCCTTGTTCATGGTATCATTGGTAAGGATAACCTATCCCAAGCCCCATTTGTACTTATCAACCTGACCTTGTAATGTCTCTTGCATAATATCCTACTGATCTAGCTTAAATCACAAAAGAACACACATGGTATGCAGTCACTGATAAGGGGATATTGACCCAGAATCTCGGAATACCCTAGACACAATCCGCATATCAATAGATTTCTAAAAAGATGGAAGGAGAGACCCCTGGTCCTGGAAAGACTGGATGTAGGGGAACGCCAGGACAGAGTAAAGAGAGGGGGTTGAATGGAGAAAAGAGGGAGGGAAGGGGGCTTATGGGACTTTCGGGGAGGGAGGAAACGGGAAAGGGGAAGTGATTTGGAATGTAAATTAAAAAAATAAAATAAAATAAATAATAAAAAAAATGCAACAGGGATTTTAGTTTACATGTTCCCCACCACATTTTAAAAGCTACAAAGTTAGGAAGAAGCTTACTGCTTTTAGAGAGTTCTTATAATCCTTAATGAACACAAGGAATTCAATTATCTTTAGGATCATAAGATATAGAAGACACTATGGTTGTAATAGCACTTGTAGGGAAACTTCCAGGTTAATTACTTACTTTTAGTAACAGAACTTTTCTCAGTGAGACCAAGTACATTGGTCAATTCAATGTAATTCTTGTTTTCCCAACTCTCTTTACATATCTAAAGGGCAGAGGAATAATAGTTGAGAAGCATTATGATTTAAATGAGAAATTTCTACCATAAGCTCATGTATTTAAACACTTGAAACCCAGTTGGTGGTAATGTTTGGGAAGACACAGAATCTTTAGGATGTAAAACCTTGTTGGAAGTAGTTTGTTACTGTAGGATGGGATCTGAGGGTTTATGGGCTTACCCATTTCCTGTTATTATTCTGCTTCCAGTTTAGAGCTTAAATATAATCAGTCAACTTCCTGCTACTACCATCATTAATGTCTTCCTTGCCAAAGTGGACTTCATCTCCCTGGAAATGTAAGCCAATATAAACCCTTTCTTCTATAAAATGCCTTTATATCATGGTATTTTATCATAGCAACACAAAGAGTTAATACAAGAAGTTTTCACAGCAACCAAGCTTTACAGTGTAGTAATCATGAAACCATCATATAGAGTCTCCTTAGAAAAATTCTGTGTGAGTTGTTAGTCTGTTGTTCAGCCAATAGTCTGCAAATATGGAAATAGCTGATCATAAAATTACAATTTTATGTATAAAACTATAAGTTGGAGCAGTAGAACAGTCTCCACTCTTTTCACTCATGGGAAGATACACTCCTACTTGACAACACCATGATCATCCTACGCAGTTTACTCCTCGTCCCCTATTGGCAAACATACTGTATATATCATGTGTGTGCTGCTTTACTGAACCACATTAAATTCTCAGTTCCTTCTAAAACCTAATTTACAACCCAAACTTATAAGCACTTGACTATATTTTGCTCAGGTTCGTGTGTTTCCTATGGTATTCTGATTTCATATTCATTATGGGTCAGGTACATGGTGATCAGATTTTAGAGACTTTGATTTGAGCTTTGTAAAATAGTCACATGCCAAGCAAGAAGACTCTCCACTTAGCAGGCATGAAAAAAAAAATCCCCCAAAAAACAAATTAATATCTTCACTTTGCTTACCATTTTCCCTTCCTACTAGTATATTTCCTTTGTCTTAGGATATTTTCAGTGTAGTTTGGCCTTTTTTATTTTAAATAATGACTGAAGGTGCCATATTTATTCATCCTCTGACATTCTGAGATATAGGTTCTGAGACAGCATCAATAGCATCAGTTCACAAGGGAGATGCTGTACTCATTTGGGTTGTTAACTATTTTGTCCATCTTCTCTAATGGTAAATGGAAAACTACAGATAGAGAGAGGGCTTAGCAGTTAAGAGTGAGCATTGCTCTTTCCGAGAACCCCAGTTCTGTTCCCAGAACCCACCTTGTGCAACACGCAATTGCCTGTAACTCCAGGTTCAGGTGATCTGCCCTCCTGGGGATGAAACTGTAATTACATGTGCACATACCCTCATAATTAAAAAGAAAAGGAAAATGGAGAGTAATTTATAATTTATGACTAGAACCATTCAAATCATGATATTGGATATAATTTCCATTTCTGATTGAGCAGACCTAATCTAAAAATATGTAATCAAAAATGCTCTCTTTGTATGTTGCTGCTGCTATAAATCTTGATAGTTCTATGTACTCAAACTTTGTTTTAGATGTATGCATATATATATATATATATATTAATTTCTTGAGATAGCATGTAAAACTGCCTTCATGCTATTAGTATAAAGAAATTGAGCTATAAATTATGTTTAGATTTTGGTCCTTTATTGATTATTTTTCTTATTGTCATGACCAAGTTAACAAAAGCAATGTAAGAAAAGGCTTCTTTTGGCCCACAGTTTGAGTGCATTATCTATACTGATGTAGAAGTTCTGCTGGCAGGGACATGAGGCAACAGAGCATACTTCATGTATAGTCAAAAAGCAGATGGTAAGGAATCTTGATGCTTGACTTACATTTTCCTTTTTATTTAATCTAATGAATGCCCCAGTCTGTGCAGTGCTGTTGCCCATAGTTAGAGTTCATCTTCCTATGTTGATTAATGCAGTCTAGAAATTCCTACCTGACATACCCAAAGGTTTGTCTCCTAGGTGATTCTAGATTCTTTCATGTGAACAATCTGTATTCACCATCATAAGACCAATTGATAAACCATCTCATTATACATATGCAATGCACCAAAATCCAGAATTAATACAAAAACTGAAATACTTCTGGATTCACTGATTTTGAGTGAAGGAAACTCAGCCTTCAGCACAGTTATTCACTGACTTTCTATTTATTTTTACTATATTATCTACATTTAATTAATAGTGTGTATATATATATATGTGTGTGTGTGTGTGTGTGTGTGTGTGTGTGTGTGTGTGTGTGTGTGTACTGTGCTATGGAACACATGTGGAGTTCAGGGACAACTTGCGGAGTCAGTTTTTTCCTTTCACTATGTGGAGGACAAGGATTAAACTCAGGATCAGCCTTGGAAGCAAGTATCACTAACCATTGAGCCATTGAGCCATCTCACTGTCCCACAGCTTTCTTATTCTGAAGGGAGCAACTGGTAACATGCAAGAAGGGAGCCTTGGGTCTCTCTTAGCTATCTACATGAACATTGTGATTCTTACTCTGCTCTGTTGTGATAAAAAGTTCCAGAATAGCGTACTGGACAGCAGTCAAACCTCCTCATGCTAGTGCAAAAAACAGCATTTAGACAGGTAATCTGTTTTGTTATGAATACACTGTAAAAAGGGGGAACAATAACAGTAAGCTACTAGAATTTGGTGTTGTATGTGGCATATTGTTCCTTCCAGGTTCCCTGTCTGAAATATAAGTGATTTTAATTTGGAGAAAGAAAAAAAGAAAGAAAGAAAGAAAGAAAGAAAGAAAGAAAGAAAGAAAGAAAGAAAGAAAGAAAGAAAGAAAGAAAGAAAGAAAGAAAGAAGGGAAGGAGGGAGGGAAGAAGGGAGGGAGGGAGGGAGGAAGGAAGGAAGGAAGGAAGGAAGGAAGGAAGGAAGATGCAGTGCAGCTGCTACAGTTCCAACTGGTTAATGATTGTTTCCTCTCCACAAGACTCAGTATTCATTATGGTGCTGAATTATCTTCACTCTGACATCCAAAGCCTAGGACAAGGCAGTTTCCAAATGACTTGGAAGATAAGGAATGGCTACCTCAGCATTTTCCACAAGGGAGAAGAACCAAGAATTCCTAACCTTGGACTTACAAAGACAAGTCTGTAATTTTAGAGAGTAGAGTAGACATGATTTTCAGTTCATTCTCTCTGCCTCTGTCTCTCTCTGTGTCTCTCCCCCTGTGTCTCTCTCACACACACATATACCCTTAGCTAACCTCTGCATCTTTTTCTCTCCCTCTTCTAGTTTCTTCCTTCCATTCTCCTCTCTATGTGTATTGGCTGTAGTTCTTAAAAGAAAGTCCCTTTAACATTTTAATACAGCTTCTCCCACCCTCAGTGCACAGACACAGACACACACAGACATACAGACACACACACACACACACACACACATGCATGCATGCACACGCACGTGCACGCACGAACACTTAGGGCGCACTGGGTGCCATAACTCATATTACAGACTAAATTAGTTTATGATTGTATGGTTCTGGATCAACATGAGATTTATCCTAGAATTTTGGAATGGTGTGTACATTATATATTATTTGAGACCCTCTAGTTCTCTAAGTCTGAGATACTCTGTTGGAAGGTAATACTCATTTCTTGATTACTGAATAATACACAAAAGAAAATGTGTCTCTGTTTAACTAGATGATCAAATCTTAAAAGGTTCAACACCATGCTGTGTGACCTACTCCAGACTTGAAATGCCATATATTTTTTATCTTGTACTGTCACTCCAAATTACCTTATTTCATTATTGCAAGCATTATAAAAAGCTGATGTCTAATTTTCATAATACATCTCCTCTTCTGTGCTGTAAATATTTTTTTTCCTGCAGCAAAAGCCTTTTTTATAATTCTGTTTATTAGTCTGAGTTTTCTGCTGTGGGGAAGAGCAAATGAAGGTGGAGAAAGATTTATCTGATCTGAGAGGTCTTCAATTCCATTGCTAAGCCAGGAAGGACAGACACTGCAGAAGTGGAAGCTGTCTCCTGACTCGCTTCATTTATACAAATGTTCACTTAAAAGTATTTCCTCCAGGTCGAACATTTAAGTTGAAAGAAAAACTACATAAAAGGTTTAGAAACTAAACCAAGGTTTTAGTGCTGTGTGTCAGAGTGCTCAATAGAAAATAGTTTTACAGAATGATAACTAGAAAAATTAAAAGGTCAGACATGTTTATATCTATTTCTGGTTTACTGAGAGCCCACATAATTACTGGGGAAGTAAGCACATGCTCAATTCACCATATCTGAATGTCTTTTAGGAAAAAAAATCCTTAAATTAGCTACAGGCAAATACAAAAGTAAAATAAAAGTCAAAGATACCCAAGGGTTTTAGAAAGATAGTTTCAACTTCCAGAACTGAGAAATATAGGTACAGACAGCAGGGATTTTGCAGGTGAGCAGCTCCTCAGGGCCAAGCAGAGTTTTACAAAACAACTCTCCTTCAGGAAGATCATCATTGGCAACCCCAGGATGGGATAGGGAAAGCTAGTTGTGGGAGACTTTGAAGAGCAAAGGCACAGTGGAGAAGCAATACTTTGAGAGGTGGGTCTGAACAAAATGTGCTTTGCCTGCCATTACGCTAGTAAGTCAAGAATCCTCTGGCTGCTTCTAGCCACAAGGGAGCTCAGGAGCAACTGGAAACCCTCAAATCAAATCCTTATTACATGGAGGTGCACAAACAACCACGTGATTTCTATGATAAGACACAGAAAACCAACGTTTATTAATAACTGGCCTATAACTAAAACCTCCCTCATTTCATGGGAGTCTAGAAGTAAAAGGGGTTGTAGCAGAGGAAAAAACTCCAGAGTAAAAGATTTGTGCTCTGGGTTACAATAATCAGGCAGAAAACAATATTCAAAGCATAGTGAAACATACAGTTAAGATCTGTACATTTCAAAAATGTTTATTACATGAGGTGATCAGAGGATAACTTTCAGAAGTAGGTAAGAAAAAAATCCTTCCACCATTTGGCTCTTATGGATAGACCTGATGTCCTCAGACTTAGCTGCTAGTACACTTTGTAATATTTTTAAAATTACAACATATTCATGTAAAACTAATTACTAGAAAAATATGAATTATGAATGAGAACAAATAGGTCTAGAGAGGTTCCTGGAGTCAGATTCTGTCACATAATTACACTTACCAATATGGACTTATCATCAACATTTAGACAATTTTAAAAATGGATAAATTTCACTATAGTGAGACTTGTAAGAAATGTAAATTCTCAGATAATTTTGTGAGTCTAATTTATTTTTGGCAACAAGACCAAAGACATGAGCGTATTACTGGCCAGGATCAATGTTGAACACAAACACAAAAGTTAGAGACTGATGCACTGTAAGTTCCAGAAGTTAAGAGCACCCAATGTTCTCCCAAAAGATAGTTGAAAACAAAAAGAAAACCATAGACTCATCTAAACACAGAGAGCAAAGACTAGGTCACTTTTCTCAAGGTGCTATGAGAGAGTTTACTAGGGATTCTTTTTAAATTCTGGTTTCCTCTTACCCAAGCACAGAACTAGATGGTCTATTGGGACTCTACTGCAGCTAGACATGACCATGAGGTGGAATTAGAATGTGAGAGATGTGCAGTATTTCCATATTTTGACCATAAAACTCTGGGTTGTGATTGATGTTCTCTGTCTGTCATCTGCAGCTAAATTGACTGGACTCTGAGGAGTGAGTCCCACAGGATGAAAGTTACTCAGGGATTGTGTGTTAAAGAATATCAGCACCAGCACCAAGACAGCCTGTCACAGAGCAAGAAATGAATTCTGAAGCATTAAACTCTGATGCTGTTTTATCACCTTAGGGGCTCTTAATTGATACCCTTGATAAAGGATAACAACCTTCCAGGTCACAGTAAGCATCTTACTCCCTTGCATGAAAACAGTATAGCCCTTGTCATCACAATAAAACAAGAAGAGAAAGCTAAGAGAAAAAGATCCAAGGAAGTAAGACAAATGGCTGTTAGTCACAGAATTCAATATCATCAAGAAATAAACAAGGAAGATACCAAAATGGTGGACAAGTATACAATATGATATTTAGTCTCAGCAGAAATTATGAAAAAACAGCTCAAAGTCACAGTAAGCTAGCATTTCCTATTTGAAAAATTAGCATGATTTCTTAAAATACTCTATTTTTAAGATGATTATGTGAGCATTTGTGAATCTGTATTTGTGCACATGAATGCAGTGCCTGCAGAGTGCAGAAGATATCAGATCCCCTTGAGCTGAAGTAACAGGCAGCTGTAAGTGACCCTATCTGAGAGTTGGTAACAAAAATTCACTGGCTGGAAATGAAAGGAACCCTCTTAATTGCCAAGCCATATTTTCTTAATAGCTGAGCCACCTTTCAACCACTGGATTGATTTTTCCAGAGATATTCACTCAGGAAGATTATGGGCATCCAAAAAAAACTGTGGGAGGGAATCCAGTAAAAAGGATGGTGTGGGTGTGTGTGAATGTGGCCACAAATGTGAATTATTCCAAAAAAATGTTTATTTTTTAAGGAAACCAAATATTAACTGTTGGTAAGGTTTTGGATCCACTGGAGCCCTTGTAATGACTTGATAAGAAAACAAAATACTGCCATCACCATAAAAAGTATCAGATAGAATTCACAAACCAAGTGAAGTACAACCTCCTCATGATCCAACAATGTACCTCTAGGTATTGTAAACAGTAGATTAAAGAAATTCCAATACTTGTTTTTGCTGCAAGATTCACAATAGCCACATGGTGGAAGCAATCCAAATTTCCATGAAGAAAATTTTATAGATGTAAACAGTGTAGCTCTAAGAAAGAAAAGAATTCATTAATATGTGTCAATGTGGTTCAATTTTGAGAAAATTATACCGAGCAAAGCACGGAAAGAGACATACCGCATATGCGTGTATGTCTACATATGTGAGGTCATCTGAAATATAGAAATTCATACTATCGTAATTGTTTCCAGGGTCAATGAGAGAAATGTTGAGTGGCTGTTAGGGTGTGAAGATGAAATGTGCCCCTCCAGGCTCATGCTTTGCATGTTTGGTTCCTAGGTTGTGGTGCTATTTTTGAAGATGTGAAAATTTTAGAATATGGGACTTACCTGGAGGAAGTAGGTTACTAGAGGGAAGTGTTGAGGTATGTATGTATCCCTGGCCATCTTCTTGTTTTCCACTCTTTACCTCTTGTCTATCATAAATTAGACAGCTTTTACCAGTCAAATTTACCTTCTATCCACATTGGTAGAGTGACCATGGGATGAATGTATGAGCTAAAGTACTGAATAGTTTTTTAAAGAGCTTTTCTTGACTAAGTATTTTGCCACAGCAACAGAAAGCCAACTAATACAATTGCCGATTAATAAGCACAATGTTTTGATTAACAACATAGATACACTCCAAAGATCCACAATAAAATGGTGAATCTATGCCTAGAAATATGTTATTGTGCACTTCAAAAGGTAAGAGGGTAGCAAACACAGTAAGCGGTCTCATCACAATAAAATACAGAGCCAGAACAAATATGAGTAGTTTAGGAAACTTATCGAATATAATAGCAATATAGGAAAGTTTATTTCATTTGTGTACTATAATAACCAATGACTCAAAATTAAATAAACAGCAAGCAAGCAATGTTATACACTAGCAAAAAAAATTTGAGGAATCAAAGAATAAATGCTAAAATGGCATGCATATTTCAAAACTTACAAAATCTCACTTAAAGATAGCATAACTCTTGGAGCCAGAGAAATGAGTGCGCAGTTAAGGCACTTGCTGCTCCTACAGAGGGCCTGAGTTTGATTCCCAGCATCCATGTCAGGCAGCTCACAATTACCTGTAACTCCAGTTCCAGGGAATCTGATGCCCTCTTCTGGCCTCTGTGGGCTTACATTCACACACATACACATGATTCAAAAATAATAATAAAAACAAATCTCTTAAAGATACATTTTGTCTCAATAATTCTACTATATTTGTAATGGTGAAAGTATGCATTGCAAAATATCCATTTTCCTCAATTATTTGTAGTTGTAAAACAATCCCCAACAATTTTTCGTTCTTCTTTGGATAGAACTGGAAAAAAAAACAGATTTTAAAGTCTAAAAGTGTCAGTGTATATGGAAGTTAAAAGGGATCTAATAGGGCTTATTAAATAGGTGCTACATTCCTGAAAGAATAACCAACCACAGGGATTGCTGTGAACAATGTTACTTCATTTTAAATCCATGCTGAGTGTTCAAGGTGGTGGTAACAAAGTGGTAGAGTAAAGGATAATGGAAAAGAACTGACTCGAGAGATGGACCATGTCATGAAAACTGAGCCTAAGTTGAAGAACACTAGGTGGAATTGTTAGACCATCCTAATTAAACTATGTAATTGGTACTTTACATACAATACTAGCATAAGAAAGTCTTAATAATAAAATAAAAAATATGGCATTCAAAATTTTTCTAAAAAAATCATAAAAAGAGGTATTATGTAACTTTAGAAATAAAATTAGGAAATACTGTGTTTATGTGAAGATGCCTAAGAGCCAGCAAAATGGCTCAGAAGGTAAAGATACTTGTTGCCAAGCATGATAAGCTGATTTTGATCCCCAGGGCCAACAGAATGAAAGAATAGAACTGACACTTGCAAGTTGTCTCCTGATTTCTATACACATCTATACATATACTGTTACACACACAAGTATGCAATAAAAATACATAAATGTAAAAGATTAAATTTTAAAAGATGCCCAAGTGTGTATATATAAAGGACCACAACTAAGAGAAGATATTTTGAGCACATAGACTAAGAAGAAGCTAATGTCTAAGCATTATGCAAATTCTATGAATTAATAAAATTGATCTAATTAAAATGGGCAGATAAGAGTAATGATTTTAATAGAAAAGAACATTTGAATAAAGATATAAGCTTAAATGGGCTACTTATTATTCATAAGGGAAATGTTAGTTTAAAAATATGATTTTACATTTATCCACTTAGGCAAAAATTAAAAGTTTGCCCAAGGACATAATAAAAAGGAGCACTGTCATTCACTTTTACAGAAAAATAAATGTAGCCAGTAATATAAAACGTTAGCATTGTTTAATATAGCTAAGCATTCTGCTGTAAGACATCCGGCACTGCTTCTCATGAAAGCCACACACAGAGCTAGAAAGCAATTACCTTCTTTATAGGCAGCTGAACAGAGCATAAGCAACTCTGTATGTGCTGAGGTACCCTACAGCAATTAGAAGAAGTAACTTCAACTACGTGTATCTACATGGATAGTCTCATAGCATCCTGTTAAGTAAAAGGAGCAAGAAGTCGAAGAAAAATATTACAGCAGTTCTGGTAATCTGCACAAGACTGGTACAAGATGAAGTCAGCAATATTACAGTAGGACTGAAGCGGGGAATGGAGGCCCAGCCACTAACTGAGGAGCTATGGGCAACTAATGTCTACTGAAGGAGAGGAAGTTAGTTTTCAGGAGGGCCATGACTCTAGTATGCTAACTGTGCCCCAGTGAGTGGCCCTACACCATTGGGTATATGGACAGCACAACTGTTTTTAGCTAGGTTATTAAAAGAAATAGTAAGAAGAAACTGGAATGAAGTTGAGAGGGGGATGTGAGGGGTGAATATGTTCTAAAGACATTGTATACATGTATAAAATCTCCAAAGAATTAAGAGTAATGTTTCATGCATTTATACTTTATACCTCCTAAAAGCAAAACTATAAAATACAAATTTGGTATGCACAGATGCATATGTTTGTGTGTGTGTGTGTGTGTGTGTGTGTGTGTGTGTGTGTGTGTGTTTAGTAAAGAAAACAATACAGAAATTAAACTACCAGATTCCACTGAAAGGAAGGATGGAGGAGAACATGTTTAGAGACACATACTTTAGATACTTCAGACAGTAATTAATCTAAGGCTAGATTATGAATTTATCATTTCATTTCATATCATTGATATTGATTAAATTATACCTCCTTCTTATTCATACTGTTCTGGGATGCATTTTATTGTTAAAATATGTAAAAGTAATTTAAGTCACAACTTTTTTTATATCACCAGGAATTTTTCTTTTTGTACAAATGGAACCTCCAATTTTTCTTCCTAATGGTTCTTAATTGCACAGTCTTAAGATGAAGAAGGAATTGAAACTAATCTCTGAACAAGATTTTTGCTTGTATTAACTACTATTTATTTGTGGATAATGGCAAACAATAGCAGTTGCTCACAGTAACCAGCGATAAAGCCGGCTTCTTGAATTCCACCCAGAAAGCATGTTTAAAGCTCTGTGTGACAGGCACTGTGCAGGATATTGTTGGGTTCTCACATCGTTTTCACAAGCCCTATAATTTTTGCACATTTCACTTTCCCCAGGCTGCTTAAAACGTTCTTACAAACCCTCACCTTTCAGAAATGCATTAAATAAGGCCAGCCTCTGAATGGCCCAGGAGGGAAGGAATTATAGAGAAGTCTTGGCATCTGTATGATTCTTTTCAGCTTGTGCAGATTGGAAATGTTACAGTCCTCACCCCAGCACCAGATGCCCGAACAGAAAAAGGCCAGCAGCTTTCTTGATTTATTTAATTTTTCTTATGTTCAGGCTCCCCTGCCTGGCCTTCTGCCTCTGAACTCTGTAGAAACCCTGGTGTGCTGAGCATGCCTCTGCATCCCTGTTTCCGTGGTCTCATTCCTTCCCTTGGTATTTTGCCTGGTTGGATCTTTGTATGAGACCTGATAGGGCACTATCTACTCTAGAAGACTGCCTACAGTAGACCTGTGGAGAGGCCCAGTGATCATCAAGGTGAGCGGTCTGCAACATTCAGCTGCAGGGGATTGTTAGGGATGCAGAGGCTGAGGAGTTGGCTTGGTAGGTAAAGTGCTTGGAATGTAAGGATGAAGACCTGGGTTAAAACCCCCAACACACACACACTGACAAGCCCATAATCCTAGTATTTGGGAGACAGATACAGCAGGTCTATGATTGGCTAGGCAGCCTAGCTTAGTTGACAAGTTCTAGGTTCAATGAGAGACTCTGTCTCAAAAATAAGGTTAAGGGCAACTGAGGAACACCTCTGCCTTCCACACACACACTCACACTCACACACACACACACACACACACACACACACATACACACACAGAGAGAGAGAGAGACAGAGAGAGTCAGACAGACAGACAGACAGACACACACACACTCACACTCACACACACACACACACATACACAGAGAGAGAGAGAGAGAGTCAGACAGACAGACAGACAGACAGACAGCAAAAGAGAAACAGAGAGACAGAGACAGTCAGAGACATAGATAAGGACAGACAGAAGAGATGGGGTCTCTGGCTGATTGCCAGGTGTGCTAAACCAGGCATTTATTATAGGCCAGGCAATGCTCAGCTCAGAGCTAGCTCTTAATAAGGTGTGCCCCTGTCCAGTATGGGAGTGTCTATCAATGTCCTTTGCCAACATAATTCCGAAACAATCTTCGTATGGCAAAGGAATCTGTTAGAGCTGCAAAATAGAGACATAGCCATAATGTGGTCATCTTTCAGCCAGAATGCACAAGCAATAACAACATGTTCTTATGTCAATTCCATTTCAGTTTTCAGTTTTCATTTAGGAAAGATACAAAGACCTATTTCTTTTCTGCTATCTCTCCTTTCTTCATCTTACTTATTTTTATATTTGTGTGTGTGTGTGTGTGTGTGTGTGTGTGTGTGTGTGTGTGTGTGTTTGAGAGAGACAGAGAGACAGAGAGAGAGAGAGAGAGAGAGAGAGAGAGAGAGAGAGAGAGAGAGGCATGACATGAGTGTCACAAGGTACATGTGAACATTAGAAGACAGCTTGCGGGAGTGGGTTCCTCCTTCCAGCCTGGGTCCTAGGGATTAAATTCTTAATGCTTGGCAGAGGCATTCACACACTGAGCCATTTCACTGCTCTAGATGGCAGCATTCATGATGCCAAGCCCATTTCCACTGTTTGCTAGAGACATAATTAGGTCATAAAGGTTAGGCAGAAGGTGTGTGTGTGTGTGTGTGTGTGTGTGTGTGTGTGTGGCATACATGAATCTATGCCTATGTGGAGACCACAGGTAATCCCTGGATGTCTTCTACAGCTCTCCTTCTTAACTCTTTAAGACAGAGTGCTGTGCCTTTAGTAAAAAATGTTCCACAGAATCCTGTATTTGAATACTTTGGCCCCAGTTAAAGATGCTGCTTCCAAAGATTGGGGATTTCTTTAGGAAGTGGAGCTGTGTTGGTGAAAGGTCTCTGGCGATACATACACACACACACACACACACACACACACACACACACACATACACATACACACACACCACACACAAACACACACACACCACACACACACACACACACACACATACACATATATATATATGCATGCTATGTTTCCTTTTCTTTGCTTCCTATGTGCACATTAAATTTGATCAGCCAACCCCCTGCTTCTCCTATCCTGCTTTCCCATCACAATGAGTTGTTTCCCCTCTAGAGCTGTAATGAAAACAGTTCTCTTGCTAAGTTGATGTTAATAGAGAGATTTTATCACAACAGAAAAGGAACTGAAATACAGTCTCTTGCTGAACCTAGCCAGTGTTCATGGATTTGGCTAGGCTGATTGATTGGCTAATGAGGTCCACTGTGTTCCTTCCCCACAGTGCTGGGGGCAAGTGGGCCACCAGCCCAGGCTTTGTTGCATGGCTTCTGTGGGAAGGTCCTCATGCTCACACAGACTAAGTCTTCTCCAGGCCTTACATTGAGAGGGATATAATTTTACAGAGAGGACTTCAGCTCCCTACCTGCAGGGACACAAGGATGAAGGCTGCTCTTGCTCATTTCCTTTGCAAAGAAAGATGTGGAACAGAGGAAGTACTGGCTCGTCTGGCAACAGCAGTAAATATCCCCCTGCTACTTTC
The DNA here is from genome assembly GCA_036184795.1 of Tokudaia tokunoshimensis. Classification (NCBI taxonomy): domain Eukaryota; kingdom Metazoa; phylum Chordata; class Mammalia; order Rodentia; family Muridae; genus Tokudaia; species Tokudaia tokunoshimensis. The sequence goes on from BTHU01000013.1 coordinate 72,504,907, forward strand.
TCCTTGAAGATGTCAACTGCAAATGGATTTAAAAGATTTATTTTCCTTTAGTTTTATTGATTCTCTGATTTGATTTCAACAGTAAAAGATAACAAGGGCAGAGGCTGTATCTTCGTTGACTTTAATCAATGGCCTAGTAAAATAAAATGATTCCTCAAAGAGATAAAATGTCTGACAAGCCTATTTTACCAAAACACTACCTCACAGGCTGGGATATGCAGGTGAGTTACCTCACTAGCCATTCTGGGAAACATTAGATGGTTTCCCAGCATGCTTTGCTCTTCCAGGGTGTATTTTGTGATGAGTCTTTTATTTTGAAAGTAAAGACACAAATTTAATGTGTAGCAAGAACAGAGTCAGGAGCATGGCTCTGTGTGAGCTTACTATTATTAGACAATTGTTAACACTGAAAGCCTTTTAAATCATAGGAACTGTTTATATTATTATACTTCACTGAAAAAAAATTTCAGTGGCTGGGTAAGAGTACTGGCTAAAAGTACATGAAGATTCGAGTTCAAGTTGACATAAGAAGTCCTGTAACCCTAGTGCTGTGGAGGATGGAGACAGAAGGGTGGCCAAGGGCTTACTGGATGCCACTTTAGCTGCAGATTTAGCAACAGACTTTGTATCAAGGGAATAGGAAGCAGGTGTAGAACAGGATGCATGGCATATTCCTAAATGCTCCGTATGTACAAAGGTGACTGCACCCACACATATGTATGTGTCTACACCACATATGGACACATACATAAACACATACACACACACACACTGCATTCCTTGATAATGCAGCCATTTGACCTCACATATTCTTTATTAAAGGTGGTTTTTAAATTACTTCTTTTGCCTTTATCTTTTAATCAAAATTCAGTTAAAATCACAGGTTATTCCTTGAAAATCACTATACATGTTCAAACTAGAGAGTGTGATGATTTACTTCACGTACTATTCTATACATCATTATTGAATCAATACACAGTTCACCAGCTGTGTTGGACACCAAATCCCTATAATTAGATGATCATATAAGAAGGCATGTTATTTTAGACTAATTCCCTCCCCAATGCCCCAACACCTGGAAACCATCTCTCTGCTATTGGGTTGACTTTAAAAAACACATGGTTTGTGATTTATGCCTGGCTTATCAGGCTGAGCTCTGCTGTCACCAGTGACACATTTTCCCTTTAATACTATTGGCTTGTATTTAATACTTAATCCCATTCTATCGACTATATCAACCATAAATTCTTTCTCCATTCATCTATTGATGAGCCCAATTATTTCCACAGCTTGTCTGGTTTGATTAGTGCTTTAATTTACATAAAGAGGTATCAGTGAGATGGATTAACTGACAAAAGCATTTGCCCTTAAGTCTAATCATCCGAGTTCAATCCATGGAATTCTCATCATAGAAGAGAGAGGTTAAATTGTCCTTTGACCTTCACATGACCCCTGTAGCATAAGATTGCCCACAAATATACTTATCTACCCAAAATACTAATGAATGTAAATAAATATGAGAATAATATATTTCTGTGAGATATTGATTCTAGTATAATCCTTTAAATACACACCTAATAGATACACACTCAACAATGCTATTGCTGTATGATATAGTAGTTTCATATTTAATAGTTTGAGGAATGTTTGAATTGTTTTCATGATGACTGAATGGCTTACATTCTCATAAACCATAACAGGTTTATTCCTGCAATCTTCCTGCCATTCCTCAAACTTACTCTTCCTCTTGGATAGTCTCTATCCAGTCCTCAGTGAAGTGGTGTCTTATTATAGCTATGATTTATACTTTTTCAGTCATGTCTGGTGATTGGTAAAGGTGAACCTTCTCTATGTCTGTGAGTGGCATCTGACATGTTTTAAATTAAGGTGGCCCCCATAGGTTCATATATTTGAGTACTTGTTCCGTGGTGGTTGGAACTGTTTGGGAAATGTGAAGAGGTAAAGTCTTGTTGGAGAAAATTCAAAAGATGTGTGTCACTCCTAGTTTATTCTCTTTGCCTCTTGTTTGTAGATAAGATGTAAGTTATCAGCTCTTCCTCCATGACTCTGCCTGTCATCATGGACTAATTCCTTGAAACAATAATTCCAAATAAATGATTTTATAATTAGTTGCCTTGGTCATGGTATTTTATTAAAGCAATAGAAATGAAACGAATACAATACTCTTAGGAAAATGCTGATAGTTTTGTATGGATGAATCAGGAGTGGTCTGTCCAGAAAGAAACTAACACATATTTTCCTTTAAACCCTGTAGTTTATTAAGAGAAAGAGCCTCAAGGACATGTTTTAGAATTGGTATGAGAGCTTGAGAGTTAGACATAAAATGGATAGGCCAACCATGATGAAGTTTTGAAGTTTTGAAGGGGACAGAGGGAAGCCTTTAGACCCAACCAATGGAAACTGGCAACCCCGGTGGTTGAATTAGGGAAAAGCTAGAAGAAGCTGAGGAGGAGGGCGACCCTGTAAGGAGGACCAGCAGTCTCAACTAGCCTGGACCCCCGATATTGCTCAGACACTTAGCCACCAACCAGGCAGAATACACCAGCTGATATGAGGCCCCCAGCACATATACAGCAGAATGCTACTGCAGTCTTGACTCAGTGAGAGAAGATGCACCTAACCCTCAAGAGACTTGAGGCCCTAGGGAATAGGGAGGTATGGTGGGGTGAGGGTGGAGGGGTGGGGACATCCTCTTGGAGACAAGGGTTGGGGAGGAGGTAGGGGATGTGGAATAGTCAGAGGGCTGGAAAAAGTGCACTGAGAGGGGCATAAAGACTGGACTGTAAAAAATGATTAAAAAATTAAAAAAACATGAAAGCAGCTTCATTAAAAATGAAGCTTTAATGTGTTTTTCTATATATTTCTTGAGTTTTATCAGAAATGTTTTCCTTGTAGATCTTCAGTTTTATTAGAAAATGTTTATAATTCCACTTTCAATCAACTTAGGAATATTTTTATGCCTACCATTTTATCTGTATAATTTTTCCATGAAATAGTCAATCTTAACGTGTTTTTCTATATATTTCTTCAATTTTATCAGAGATATTTTCCATGTATATTTACACAATGGAATACTACTCAGCAATTAAAAACAATGAATTCATGAAATTCTTAGGCAAATGGGGAACCGGGGGAGAGAAGAGGGCTTATGGGACTTTTGGGGAGGGGGGAAACCAGGAAAGGGGAAATCATTTGGAATGTAAATAAAGAATATAGAAAATAAAAAAAATTATAATAAAAAAATGAGATTTTTTTCATGAGGGCCCATTTATCAGTTGTTGAGCCACTGGTGTTCTGTGCAAGAAGAGTTAGCTCCTGGACCAATGAGTTCAAGGTTATTCCCTACTTTTTCTTCTATTAGATTTAGTGTATCTTATTTTACATTGACGACTTTGATCCACTTGGACTTGAGTATATATAGAATCCTTACTAGGGACTACTGTAGTGACCAACATAAAGCAATGTCATAAATTCATATAGAAGATGAATGAAGAAGACAGAAAGGTTCTCAACTACTATATGTGATTCTGAAAAGTACATTCAAGCTGCCCACTGAATGATGTGACTCAGGTTCATAAGGCCGCATCCCACATGCATCTGGCATGATGAGGACAAGACTGTGGGGTAACATGCTGTTTCACAGATTTTTCCTGTGTAGATGCAAATATTTTCTGTTCACTCCAGATGGGCACCAATGGCATAACAAAGTACCATCATCATGAGACCAATAAATTTGTTGGACTTGCTTATGGAGCCCCCATAAAGGGTTACTCAAAAGCCTGGGTAATACACAAAGAGTTGCATCACCTTAACATGGAGGGTGATATCTCATATATAGTCTTATATCTCCCAACATCACTTGTAGCTGGGAATGAGAGTAATAGTCAAAATTTCAGGTGAGGGTCCTCTAGTCCTCCCTAGTCAGTGTCAATAACTTTGTTACTATTACCATAGACCTGGCTACCACTGTATTGCTCTGCTTTGGCTGCTCTCGCTGCCATGACTACAAGGCAAAGTCCAAAATGGCATCTTGTTTTTGCTGCAGGTAAAACACCACACAAAACACGTACTTTGTAGATCACAACACTCCCAGAGGATCCGGCTATACCACTCTTGGGCATATAACCCAAAGGCTTTACCTGCATGCAATAAGGACACATGCTCCACTATGTTCATAGAAGCCTTATTTATAATAACCAGAAGCTGGAAAGAAGCCAGATGTCCCTCAACCAAGGAATGGATTCAGAAGATGTGGTATATTTACACAATGGAATACTACTCTGCAATTAAAAACAATGAATTCACAAAATTCCTAGGCAAATGGTTAGAGCTTGAAAATATCATCCTTAGTGAGGTAACCCAATCACAAAAGAACACACATAGTACACAGTCACTGATAAGGGGATATTAACCCAGAATCTCAGAATACCCTAGACATAATACTCATATCAATAGATTTCCAAGAAGATGGAAGGAGATACCCTGGTCCTGGAAAGACTGGATGTAGGGGAATGTCGAGACAGAGAAGCGAGAGGGGGTTGAATGGGGAAAAGAGGGAGGGAAGGGGCTTATGGGACTTTCGGGGAGGGAAGAAATGGAAAAGGGGAAATGATTTTGAATGTAAATAAAAATATAAAAAATAAAAAAATGTATATATAAAAAAATACCTGTAACAATTCATCATGTGGATTATACATTTTTAATCAGTGTATGTAATAGAAGCGTTCATACATGTGAGTATGGCTGCACATAGAAGCCATAAGATCATGGTAGCTCCCCTGAATCTAGAGTTATAGGTAAGTAGGTGTGAGCTGCCCAACATGGGTACTGTGAACCAAAATTGCTCTGCTAGATTGGTATATACCTTAGCTACTGAGCCATTTTCCTGCTCCAACAAATCATTAAAAAACAATAGCAATCTCACACCTTTATTTTTCTGTGTCTGTGCAAATGTAAGCTTTAGAAACCTTAGGAAGTCATTTGGATGCCACTGTCCTAACCAGGCTACTCAGATTATAATTTATGGGATCAGAAATTAAGATGTCACCAAATGTCACAGAAACATTTTAATCGTAGATCTGAAATCACTCACAAATTCAACAGCAAACTATCAAGAAACATAGCCAGTGATTTATTTCAAAGACAACTATATTAGAGATATATCAATTAATGTATTATTTAATAGGAGTTACATCAGAGTTAGAAGGTTAATAATATATTGCAATACAAGGAAGCTTGAATTTATTAACACAAGCTCTTCTTGATTTTGTTTCTTGATTTACATTGACCATTTTCATGGGTGGTGTTTTAAGTAGATAATAAACATGTTAAAGAGTCTCTTAGTTAACTGGAAATAATGTCTGAGGATTCATGAGCAATCCAAGGTCTTTTATTTAGCCTCAAAAAAAATTTACAGATGTAGAGATGAAGAACAAAGAGAAGGCCACAGCTACAGCTAAGCTGAGAGTTTGTTTCTCACTCCCCATAATATGGATGTTTTCCCCTTCTGTCTGGTATTTCCTCTTTATTTTCCTGAGAGAAAAGGAGTACAAGGAAAACACATTACTCAAAATGAGCCTGAGACTGAAAGAAAATAATAAAATCAAGTGATAGGTTACAAATGAGAAAAGACTCCAGTGAGTGCAGTATCTAATGACAGGAAAGATAAAGAGAACATGTAAGAGTTGACAGAAAAAGAGCGGCTGCCAAAGAAGACTTACAGATTCAATCGCAGACAGGTTGGAAAACTAAATGCCCCTAACAAAATTCAGCTTGCAGATAGATAAAAAAGAAAGTGGGAATTACAGGCAGGAAAGGATAAGCAATACACCATGCTTCTTCACGGAGGACAGCCTGGTCTCAGAGGGGAGAGGTCATTAATGCAGCTTATCCACAAAAGCATCTAGAGAGATCAACCCAACATGGCCCTTCTGTCTGAGTACAAAGCTGTGTTTGCAGAGCTTGTTTTGAGTCTCCAAGAGAGCTCCCTCATGGACAAAGCTCTGGATGTGAGAACAGCAAAGCTAGCAACTAATTCCAGAAACCTTATCACTTGCAGATCCCTCAAGGAAGTTCCTAAGCCTTAGATTTTTTTCATTTGTAAAATAGCAAAATTAAACCAAGCAGGGCCTGTTGTGGTTTGAACATGAAACTCCCCTTGTGTTCCCATTCATGTGTCTCAGCACTTGGTCTCCAAGTGCTGCCACTGTATGGGAAAGTTGTGGAACTTTTATGACTCAGTTCCTTAGTGGAGGAACTGAGTCACTGGGTGGGCATGGAGGCCTAGCCCCATTTTCTTTTCATCCTTGATGGGAGTAAGGGTGTGTATATGCATGCATATGTGTGTGTATGTTTGTGTGTGCACATGTTTGTGTGTATATGTGTGCATGCATATATGTGTGTATGTTTTGTGTGCATGTTTGTGTGTGCATATGTTTCTGTGTGTGTGTGTGCATGCGCATATGTATGTGTGTGAACATGTATGTGGAGGCAAAGATGAACACTGGGTCTTTTGCTAAATCCCTCTCTACCTTACTTTTTGAAGACAAGATTTTACATAGAAAGTAGAGTTCATTGACTAGCTATACTGGCTAGGCAGCAAATCTCTAAGATCCTCCTGTCTTTGCCCCCCTAGAACATATGGTGTGTACTCCTATGTTGGGCTTTTTATGTGGGTTCTAGGAATCAAATTTGGGTCTCTGGCTTGTGTGGAAAGCATTTCACAAACAAATGCACCTCCCAGTACATAGAACCTATTTCCTGTCTACTCTGTACTTACTGAGTGCAGGCAGTGTAGCCAACTGCCTAACACTCCCATCTGCCAAGTCCGTTCCCTATCCTGATGGACTACACACACAAACCATAACCAGTATAAACTCTTTCTTCCTGGAGTCGATTTGATTAGATATTTTGTAACAGCAGCAAGAAAAATAACATGTCAGAGAACTGATCTATCTCTATCGCCTTCCTTAAATTCTATTGTTTGACTCCAAGAGACATAGTGGAAACTAGTCAGTCATAGGTTTCTAGATCAGCCTTTTCCGTTTCTATTTCTATTCACTCTTTCCAGGAGAGCGATATTGAAAGCTTCTTACAGCCATATTCATTGACTTTTTAATTCCTTCCTCTTCCAAATCTCAGGATATCTTAAATCTCATCTGTCTGGCCATGACTATAAAGAAAATCGACAATTTCTCCCTATGTTTCCCAAGAATAGCATGCGAAGTTATAAACAATAAGTTCCATATTTAAATGACCATAGTCTTCTATGAAACAAAAACATTCTCTTTATTTAAAGGAACACAAATACCAAAATAAAATATGGAAATATATCACATCCAGCAAGATGGTTCAGTGGATAAGGGTGCTTGCCACACACTTTGATTTGCTCAACTTGATCCTTAGAACCTGCATAAAATTAGAAACAAAGTTGTCTTCTGACCTCTACAAGTTTCCAATTGCACTTACATGTGTGTGTGTGTGCACACACGTATTTGACTTAAATTACACTTGTCACTTGTTGGCCTTTATCCTTAAAAGGAGGTGATGTATTTACACGGTCAGATCTCTGTTGAACACAGCACATGCAGAAGCAGGGGAAACAATGCAGAGGACAGTAATTAATTACATTATTACTTGACATACTTATTTTGGTCCTGAATAAACTGTCCATCTGAAGCATCCACAATAGATGGATTCCTCTACTTTTGCACACACTACACACTGTGGCTTATGTGGGTTTCTCATGTATGTTGACACCATCTATGAAATCAAACATACAAAACAGTTAGGGGGAGGAAAATGTCCAGGGAAAGTGATGCACACCTTTAATCCCAACAATAAGAAGGCAGAAGCAGGTAGATCTTTGTGAGTTTAAAGACAGCCTGGTCTACACAGTTAGTTCAGGGACAGTCATAGCCTTGTAGTGAGATCTTGTCTAAAAGAGGGGAGGGGTATTGAGTGCTAAGTGAAGTTTCTATTACCTGAGAAACTCCTTTATTATCACTACCACCAAGCACCTGACCTAAGTAAGTCAGATTAAAAGGGGTCTTTCCCAGCACTTCCTTTAAACTTCAGAGAAAGCTCATACTTTGCATAATTGTTTGGTAATTTCATGGGCTTTGAAAATATTATTGACCTTTAAAATCTAATCAGACACTGAACTAAAGGATGATTAATCAAAAGAAATAATCATAGATGGGAATGAGTAATGACCCATATGATGTAGGCATTTTAGGAATATTTTAAATGGTAAGTAACTCATAGCAAAGCACCAATATCAATAAGAATAAATAAGATTAACTATGTCCATATTAGTTAGCACTGTGTAAAATAGATTATCTCACCCATTTGAGAAAGATACTTCCAAATCAAAAGATAATGTTTATGGGGGGGGGGTGAGCCAATCAGAATGCATTAAAACATGTTGTATTAGTTTTTTTTTAATTGCATGTAAAGTAAAAACAAAAAGATACACAGTAAAATGTGCACCGAGTTAAACAATTGTGATGATAAAGATGCTTTTAATTTCTTCATTTCATAAACTATACGTATCTTTATAAAGATACACACTATTTTAATTAAATAATCAAAATAATATGAGTGATATAAATAGCCAACTGAGCAAGTGTCTATTCATAACCAAATTGGTTTGAAAGTATCAGTGTGTTCCTAAGGTTAACGAGTTTGTGTTTCTACCAATAGCATTCGGCTCTGGGAAGGCACACTCCTGTTATGTATTTTACTACAGGACTCAGTTTTCTTATCTACTCAAGTTAGTGGCAGGGAGGGAGAGGAGAGAGCAAGGGGTGAGGAATCTAAAACAGCCCTCAAAATAAAATCTACTTAAAATATAAACAACACAGAAAGAATTGCAGACACTTTTAAAAAAAATTCCTTTTTCCTTGAGAAGTATAAAAGATAGAGAATTACATACATTGGCAAAACCTTGACTTATTGATAATGTAGAGAAAGATTAAGTTCTGCCAGCTTGAAGATCTCCTTTCTGTAGATACCAAGTATGTCACACAGTGAGCTTGCCTTACCCATGCAGCCATGCAGCTTGGACACATTGTCTGAATAAAACAAAGCATGCCTTTATACAGTTTCAATATGCCTAATCTAATTCTAGAAAAAAAAGCTTTAGATATACTGAAGAAACCAAGGTTACACAATTCATATTTGACCACTCCTCTTTTTCTTAAACTCGCCTCTGACAATAAATGTTTTAAACATCAAACATAGCTTCTATGCTCAAATTAATATTAGGCCAGCACAGTGAGCCCAGTACTTAAGGGAGAACACAGCAAGGTCAACTAAAAGGGAATATACAAACACTTAAGTGTGTCACAAAGTACAAGGTTAGAGTCAGGTACAAGCCTTCTTTCTTTGCCAACACTTTTTCTAAACAAAGGAGATGAAAATATGAGTACTGTCAAAAAAGAGAGAAAATACCTCTAAGAAATAGTATTGTATATTTTTAGGTGTAGAATGATGCAGAATGGTTTAATGACCTTTAGACATAGCAGACAGTAACTTTGTATGTGGTGTATGTGTGTGGGGGGGTGCTTGTACACATACGTGCAGGTACCTGCATAGGTCAGAAGAGAACATTAGATTCCCCTGGAGCTGGAGTTCCAGGCAATCATGTGCTCCCTGATGTGGGCTCTGGGGACTGAACTCACGATGTCTGAAAGAGCAGTACATGCTCTTACTCTCTGCCACACCCTCTCTGGTTCCAGATATTAACTTCTGAATCACAGGTGATGAAATTAATGTCAGCTTCACAGGATTGCGACATAAAGTTAGGATTCTGTGATTCTTTACAAAGCATCAAAAAGAGTGAGGTCTCTCTTATAAGAAAGGCACGGAAGGGCTGGATACAGAGCCTTAGCAGCTAAGAGTGTTTGATAAATCTGAGAGGAATAGAGTTTGGATTCTAGCACCCACACAGTGCAGTTCACAACTACTTGTAACTCCATTTCCTAGAGACCAGATGTTTCTTCTGGAATCTAAAGTCATCCATGCTATATTAAATACTTTTCTCTTGCTGTAATAAAACACCATGACCAAGCCAATTCATAGTAGGGCGTGTATTTGCTTGCCATTTTAGAAGAGTAAGGAGTCTGTTGTGATCATCAGAGGAAGGCATGGTGATGGGCAGATTTGGTGGCTAGAGCAGCAAGCTGAACGCACATCATGAACCACCAGCAAAAGTAGAGATAGCCAACTAGCAATGGTGTGAGGCTTTTCATCCACAAAACCCACCCCCAGTTAGCAGCAGGAATTTAAATGGAAGTGGGAGCTCCTGTTCCCAATTTTTGTTCCCACCATGACTATAGTGGGTGATATAAATGGATTGCTGTGGAGTCATAAGAGACTAACATTAATTCCACTTAATGAGTTGATGGAACTGTGATACATAAGTTAATATCTGGGGCTGGAGTAGGTGTGTAAGAGATGGAAATTGTGCGGGGAAGTCCTTTTTCCTCATTGTGTTGGTGTGGTTAAAAGCAAGAGAAGTCTAACCCCATTATGCTTCACATCAGTAACCAGCCTGAGTCCTGGTGGTGTATGAACAGTGACTAAAAAATAGCTCTTGCTTACATATTTGCTCCCGTGAGTATTTTGTTCCCCTTTCTAAGAAGGACTGAAGCACCCACACTGGTCTTCCTTCTTCTTGAGCTTCATGTGGTCTGTGAATTGTATCTTGGTTATTCGGAGCTTTAGACTAATATCCACTTATCAGTGAGTGCATACCATGTGTGTTCTTTTGTGATTGGGTTACCTCACTCAAGATGATATTTTCTAGTTTGATCCATTTGCCTAAGAATTTCATGAATTCATCATTTTTAATAGCTGGGTAGTACTCCATTGTGTAAATGTACCACATTTTCTGTATCCATTCCTCTGTTGAAGGACATCAGGGTTCTCTCCAGCTTCTGGCTATTATACATAAGGCTTCTATGAACATAGTGGAGCATGTGTCCTTATTACATGTTGGAGAATCTTTTGGGTATATGCCCAGGAATGGTATATCTGGGTCTTCAGGTAATACTATGACCGATTTTCTGAGGAACTGCCAGACTGATTTCAAGAGTGTTTGTACCAGTTTGCAATCCCACCAGCGGTGGAGGAATGTCCCTCTTTCTCCACATCCTCTCCAGCATCTCCTGTCACCTGAGGTTTTGATTTTTAGCCATTCTGACTAGAGTGAGGTAGAATTTCAGGGTTATTTTGATTTGCATTTCCCTGATGACTAAGAATGTTGAATGTTTCTTTAGGTGCTTCTCGGCCATTCTATATTCCTCAATTGAAAATTCTTTATCTCTGTACCCCATTTTTAATAGGATTATTTCATTCTCTGGAGTCTAGCTTCTTGAGATCTATGCATATATTGCATATTAGCCCTCTATCAGATGTAGGATTGGTAAAGATCTTTCCCAATCTGTTGGTTGCCATTTTGTCCTATTGACAGTGTCATTTGCCTTACAGAAGCTTTGCAATTTTCTGAGATCCCAAAGTGTAAAGCAGAGACTAAAGGAAAGGCCATCCAGAGATTGTACCATCTGGGGATTCATCCCATATACAGTCATGAAACCCTCAACACTATTGTAGATGCCAAGAAATGATTGCTGAAAGGAGACTGATAGCTGTCTCCTGAGAGGCCCTGCCAGAGTCTTACGCATACAGAGGCTGATGCTCCAGCCAACCATTGGATTGAACAAGGGGTCCCCAATGGAGGTGTTAGAGAAAGGACTAAAGGAGCTAAAGGGGTTTGTAACCCCATAGGAAGAACAACAATATCAACCTATCAACCAACCAGGACCCCCAGAGTTCCCAGGGACTAAGCCACCAACCAAGGAGTACACATGGCTCCAGATACATATGTAGCAGAGGATGGCCTTGTCAGGCATCAATGGGAGGAGAGGCCCTTGGTCCTATGAAGGCTTGATAGATGCCCCAGTGTAGGGGAATAGAGGGTGGGGAAGTGGGAATTGGTAGGTGGATGAAGGTACGTCCTCATAGAAGCAGGGGGAGGAGGGGATTTCCAGGAGGGGGGAAACTGGGAAAGGGAATAAAACCCCTGGTCCTGGAAAGACTGGATGTAGAGGAGTACCAGGACAGAAAAGCAAGAGGGGGTTGAATGGGGAACAGGGGGAGGGAAGAGGGCTTATGGGACTTTTGGGGATGGAGGAAATGGGAAAGGGGAGATCATTTGGAATGTAAATAAAAAATATAGAAAATAAAAAAAATTAAAAAAAGAAGTATTTGTCATTGACGATTACTGCTCTGCAGGAGACAGACAAGGAAGCTTGCCATTTGAGATGCAAATAAAAAAATGTAAATAAAGAACATACCCAACTAAAAAAATATTTCCTTAAAAATTAGTTCTTGCAGTTTTGACATATCTGTGTTTATTCAGATGTGTCTATGTTCATGTATGTGTATATGCACATGTGTGTGTAGGTATGTTGCACATTTCTGTGTAGTCCAGATGACAAAGTTTGATGAAGTTAACTATACTCACTGAGTATAGTAGATTGGACAAAGAGAGAGCACAGGGATCTGCCTGTCTTGCTCTCCAGGCCCGGGATTACAAACTGTGTTGCTTTTGCCTGGCTTCTTCACAGAGAGATTCTCGGCATTGAACTCAGATCCTCAAACTTTACTGACTAGGATATCTCCTCAGGCTTGTTTCTTAACTATATTAATGGCTTTTAGGGTTATATAAGAAATTACACAACCTCTCCACTTTGATGTTTGACCAGGAAAGCCCAAAGTATTTACTAGTAGACCCATTTAGAGGAAAACTTCTCTTGACTGTATTCCTGAATACTGAAAGCCATGCAGGCATCACTAATCCCTGATCCAGCTCCTCCTCATATTAAAACCAAGTGGAACTCAGAACCAATCCTCCAGTTTCACCTGTGGTATTCAGTTTTAGATAAATTTCAAAATCAATAATGGGAGCCTGGGAAATGGAATATTCAGTGAAGGGTTTGCCTTGCAAACATAAGGACCTGGGTTTGACCTCTAGAATGCAGGTGTAAAAGCCAGATACAGTGTTGGATGCTTGTAATCCCTGTCCAAAGGAGGTAGAGACAGATCCCTAACCAGTCAACCTAGCCCACTTAGCTTGTCATAGGCCAGTGGGAAACCCTATCACAAAAATACAAGGTGGATGGTGCCCGAGAAATGGCAGCTAAGGTTGTCCTTTGAACTCCATACACACATACATGAACATACATGAACAGGCATATATACATACACACCCAAATTAAAAAAAAAACTTAATATCCCACTTATTTTGGTGATCTTGCAGCTAGGGGATATATTATAAGTATTTCTCTAGTTTTGCTGTAGATAAGTCTGATGTTGTCAAGGCTACATTTTAGGGGCTTGAAGGATGCTTTTGGTTAAAACAGACAAATTCCCTTGGACCTGCCCAGAGGTCCAGTGATTGACCTTTTAACATCAGTGAATCGAATACTCTTCTCACAACTAACCAACACTACTGTCTCTGAGCATGTGCCCTGTGGAAAGCCAAGGCATTTGATTAAATGTATGTGTATCTCAGATTAGTGTCACCTATAACCAGCTTTTCTGATTCCTTAAGTCACTTTGCTCCCTTACCCATAAACATCCCTGAAAGGCAAACTTGTGACTTAGCCTTTTCTGTTTGTTGTCTTCACTGCCTGGTAAATAAATCCATTATCTTTTGCAAAAGTTTTGTTTTTAGTGTTAGCATGTTGTTCATCTGGTAAAATGAACCTGGCCCAGTAACAATTTCATGTGATATGCCCCAGGTTCACACTGTGGCTTGCAGGAAATATCCCCCATAGGCTCATATGTTCAAATAAATGGCTGCCAGCTGCTGCTGTTGTTTGAGAAGATTACAAACATTTAGGAAATAGAGCCTCCTGAAGGAAGTGGGCCATTGGAGGAAGGCCTCAAGGGTTTATTTCCAGGCCCCACTTCATGTTCATGCTCTCCTTCCTGAATTCAGAAGCAATAGGACTGTACACCCTCCTCTGCTTGCTGCCATGCCCTTCTGACTGTAATGGTCTACACCTCCTGAAGCTATGAGCAAGAAATAAACTTTTCCTCCCATAAGATGCTTCCTGTCAGGTGCTTCGTCATAGCAAATGAGAAACCTAGCCCTTTAAAACACTCTCACTTTCAACAAAATTTCCTACATTTTCCCTAATTTTATTTCCCCTTTTTTGAAGGTAAAAAATATCTCTGTGTTCCTTTTTCTTTCCTTGTGTAAAGATAGTGTATGTAAAATGTAAAATGGGGGACTCAATCTTGCTTATTCCCCATGAGAACTCCAGACTACTCTTCCTTCCTTGAATATTCCAAATTATATCAGAGTTTGTTATTAAGTTACACACATACACATACACAGACATAGACACTCATGCATGCATGCACACATGGGGGGGGGACCTTAACTATTTAAAGTCACTAATCCAGTGTCTTCCTGGCTAAAGACAGCAGACAGGTGTATTTCATGTTTTTTCTCATTCATCCACTCCTGCCTTCTGTGGTCATTGGGAAATCCTTCTCATCTCTGGGCAACAGGAAGCTCTTTCCCGTCACCTTTATTTAGAGGACAGGTCAACAAGACACATATCTTGCTCATCCTGGCAAAGAGGACAGACAGGAATCCTGCACTGGCTCTTACAAGGCAGCCTCTTAGAGGTGACATGTCACGGTTATGTTTATGTTGACTGACTAAAAGTTTGTAGGCTTCAAGGCTATAACATATATAAATATATATATATATATATATATATATATATATATATATATAAAATCTTCATTTGCATTTCAAGTGGTAAAACATTTCCCAGTTTCCCCCTCCCCCAAACCCCCCAACCCCTCCTCCCACTCCCTGCCTCCAAGTATATGCCCCTTCACCAGACCCACTTTCACCTCTCCCCCCCCTCTCAATTTCCCCTTGTTGGGGCATCTATTTAACCTTCACCTGACCAAGAATCACTCCTTCCACTGATGCCCGACAAGGCATTCCTCTGCCACATTTTTGACTGGAACCATGTGTACCCCTTGGTTGTTGGTTTAGTCCCTGAGAGTCCTGGAGCATCTAGGTGGTCAACATCTTTGTTCTTCCTGTGGGGCTGTAAACCCATTCAGCTTCTTTGGACCGCCCTCCAATTCCTCCATGGGGACCCCACTCCCAGACCAATGATTGGCTACTAGCGTCTGCCTCTGTATGTATAAGGCTCTGGCAGGGCCCCTCCAAAGAGGGTGTGAATATCCATGTATACATTGATGAACACATATCTGCCCCTGAGGCACTAGCTTTTCAGGATAGTACATATAAAGCCTGTTGACCATACTAGTCACAGGTCGAGGTTCCTAGGAATATTTCAGTAAATGTTCGTAAAAGAAAAATTCTACAAACTTTTGACATTGTATATATGCTGTTGCTTTTTAAGGCTGGGTATGTTGTTCATGATAGAATGATTACTTAGTGTGTGTGAGACCCTAGATTTGATCCCTTGTACTGTGAAAGGATTAAAGAAAGAGATAAAAGGAAGGAAGGGAAAATGAGAGAGAGAGAGAGAGAGAGAGAGAGAGAGAGAGAGAGAGAGAGAGAGAGAGAGAAAGAGAGAAAGAAACAAAAAGCCAACAAAGAAAGAAAGAAACAAAGAAAAGAAACAAAGAAAGAAACGAAGGAAGGAAGGAAGGAAGGAAGGCAAAAAGATGAAGGGAACCAAGGAAAGGAAAAAGAGAGGAAATAAAGTTTATTACCTTATGAATGGTGTGGGTGGGTGTGTGCATGTGTATGTGATTGTGTATAAAGATAAACTGAATGTGTCAGTTAGAAAGTATTCAACATTGTGTTATTTTTATCCTCTTCCAGTTTAGTGCAAAATATTTATGTGATATTCACAAAATGGAAGTTTTATGTGTACAGTATCCTAGCCGGCCTTTCCATCTAATGTGTCATGAGGAACTAATATAAAATGATTTAAATTCCATATGTTTCTAACTTCCAGGCACCACACTTCATTTAGCCATTCCTTCACTATTAGGCATTCAAGCTGATTATAAACTTTATGTCTATATAGAAATAGAGCTGGCTACCAGTTTGCTGTAAATTGCTTTTACTATGTTTAGATATGGGCCTCAAATTCCTGATCTTTCCAAGACCTTTAACCTGAAAGGATGCTGAATTTTGTCAAATGCTTACTCCGCATCTAATGAAATGACCATGTGGTTTTTTTCTTTGAGATTGTTTATGTAGTGGATTACATTGATGGATTTCCTTATATTGAACCATCCCTGCATCCCTGGGATGAAGCCTACTTGATCGTGGTGAATGATCATTTTGATGTGTTCTTGGATTCGGTTGGCAAGAATTTTATTGAGTATTTTTGCATCGATATTCATAAGATAAATTGGCCTGAGATCAAGCTGGTACAACCACTCTGGAAAGCAGTCTGGAAGTTCCTCAGAAAACTGGGCATGACACTCCCAGAGGATCCTGTTATACCACTCCTGGGCATATACCCAGAGGCTTCCCCTGCATGCAATAAGGACACATGCTCCACTATGTTCATAACAGTCTTATTTATAATAGCCAGAAGCTGGAAAGAACCCAGATGTCCCTCAACGGAGGAATGGATTCAGAAGATGTGGTATATCTACACAATGGAATACTACTCGGCAATTAAAAACAATGAATTCACAAAATTCCTAGGCAAATGGTCAGAACTGGAAAATATCATCCTTAGTGAGGTAACCCAATCACAAAAGAACACACATGGTATGCAGTCACTGATAAGGGGATATTAACCTAGAATCTTGGCATACCCAAGACACAATTCACATATCAATTGATTTCCAAGAAGATGGAAGGAGAGACCCCTGGTCCTGGAAAGACTGGATGTAGGGGAATGCTAGGACAGAGAAGCAAGAGGGGGTTGAATGGGGAAAAGAGGGAGGGAGGGGGGCTTATGGGACTTTCAGGGAAGGAGGAAATGGGAAAGGGAAAATCATTTGGAATGTAAATAAAAAAACTTAGAAAATAAAAAAATAAAGAGAAAGAAATAGAGCATCTTTATCTAAAATTTTGCTCCTATGTCTTCAAGAACAAACAGAATTGCTGAATCAAAGACTACATTTGACAAGCTCTTGACAGACTAATCTATGCTAATTTTTATATAATTTGCTGTAAACAATTAATGAGCCTGGACAATATGATACCCTCAATAGTCCAAAATTCTTCATTCACAAAAAAAGAAAAAGGAAAAAGAAAAAAAAACAAGAGAAGAAAAGAAGACTAAAGTAAAGAAAGAAAAGCTGTTCTCAGGA